>MVGT01000632.1:12756-25682 GCA_002174775.1 Macleaya cordata | reverse complement strand
AAAAAAAAAAACATTGAAATGGAAGAATTAGATCTTTTTAATACTTGAGGGCAATTATGTCATTTAAAAGATAATTAGAGGACAAAATTGTAAAAAGAACGATTCAGCACATTTCAGATCTTTTCAGTACAAACTTTTGGCTGAAAAAAATTACTCATTTTTCAGACATTTTGCTGACTCAAAATTTGAGTCAGACACTTAAAAAATAAAAAAACAAACAATCTGAAATCTGACTCGGCCGAATTCAGACCCCGAGTCAGATTCAGACATATTTTTCAGACAAAAACAAACAGCCTCTAAATCTGAAAATAAACCGAGCAAGATATCAACCGAGTGAAAAAAATTTACTGCAATTGAACAGAGCAAAATAAATTTATTGAAATCAATTTGAAACCCCAAATATGATCTGAAATAGAAAAAAAAAACAACAAAAATACTATAGTTATTAACCCTGAAATAGGAAGATCTGAAGATAAGCAATAAGGGTCTGTACTCTGTGAATCAAAAAAAAATAAATGAGAAGGAAGAAGATGAGCAAGAGAGCTGTGTTGAGATGGAGTTGCGTTAGAGAGAGAAATCGACCTTTTTCAAGAAGCTGCACACGAGGAAGATATTAGCCGCTGGAAATGGCGAGGAAGACGAGCAGAGCAGAGCCACTCCTCCCTCTTTTTGCTCTTCTTTGATCCCTAAACCCTAAAAAATTGAAGCCAGCAACTCTTAGCTAACCAGAGCGAGAGAGCGACACAGAGAGAGGGAGAGAACTAGAGAAAGGAGGAGAGAACCAGAGAGATCGAAGCCTTACCTACAGATCTGAAAATTGCGAGGAAGACAAACGACCAGAGCCGCTCCTCCCTCTTTTTGCTCTTCTTCGATCCCCAAACCCTAAAATTTAAACCACCTAACTCTTAGATACCCATATAGAGAGAACAAGAGAGAGAGATAGGGAGAGAACTAGAGAGAGGAGGAGAAAATCAGAGCTTGAAACCTTACCTGTAGAGGGCGAAACCGAACAGCACAGAGCTTGGTGTCTTTTTTTAATTTTTTCTTCTTTTCGGTTAGGGCTTTTGAGACGGACCCAGCTGTGGCTAGCCCTGAAAATGTTTGCGCGCAAACTTTCACGCCACGAAATTGAGATGACCCCACGCTGCGTAAAATATTTCCCCCAGTTGTTACGGCCAAACTATTACACTCCGTAGCATTTAAGCATTCATTTCCCACGGACTAAAGGTCGTCACTATAGGCCTCTCGATCATGAAGATTGATGTAAAAGTTGGAACGTTATTTGCGACGCCTTTAGCCGTAACAAAAGGACCAAAATCCGTAGCAAAATTCGGCTTATTGCTACGGCACAAGAAAAGCCATAGCAAATGACACAGTATCTACTACGGTTTCCATATGCCGTCACAAATACCCATAGCAAATGCCAGTTATTTTTGTAGTGTATGTATTTATAGTACAATCATCATCACAATCATATTTAAAGTTGACTTTGTGTGACCTTTTCCCTTTGTGTATAGACCTATTGAAAATGTTGTAGTGAATGTCCAAGTCGTTTTTGAGGACCACATAATTCATCCCATTTCTTTCTCTCTCCCATGGGCTTTTTTTTGTCATTTTTACAGTAAGACCCACCGCACTCCCTCTTGCAACTTACATTTCACAATTTTCCAATCTTTAATTGAGGGGGTGGTTGGGATCACGAGAAATGTGTTTTGGACCAAATAAATCTATTATCTATTATAATATACTATAGAAGAAGCTTTTGGGTTAATAAAACCCTCTCTCTTAGGTGTAGGTTAAGAAAACCTACATTATGAACATATAGCCCAATCTATTATCTATTATTGGGTTAACTAAACCCTCTTTCTTAAGTGTGGGTTAAAAAAACCTACATTATAAACATATGGCCCAATCTAAAACAACTAAATTTTTTAATTATCTAACAAAAAAATTAAAAGAAGTCCCGTGCCTTGCTCGGGATATGGGGGCTAGTAATATACTATAGGAGAAGCCTTGGGTTAACAAAACCTTTTCTCTTAGGTGTGGTTTAAAAAAACCTACATTATAAATATATGGCCCAATCTATTATCTATTATTGGGTTAACAAAACCCTCTCTTTTAGGTGTGGGTTAAAAAAACTTACAGTATAAACATATGGCCCAATCTAAAACAACTAAATTTTCTAACTATCTAAGAAAAAAATTTAAAATTTTGTTTTAAAAGAAGCCCCCATGCCTTGCATGGGATATGGGGGTTAGTACTTTATGATAACACAACGCTTGACCGGCATACAAGTTTGAAAATAGCGCTGCTATTTGGACCGACCGACTTACAAAATAGATGCCCGATACTTATGTGGCATAGTGGGTCCCACTGCCACATAAGTTAGAAACCCCCTCATAACACTTTTAGGAGGAGAAAAGTGGTAGGTCCACATAAGTATCTGGCACCAGTTTTGTAAACTGGTCGATCCTAAAAGCTTTATTGGTTTGAAAATAATGCAATGAGGATGATCTACTTGGTTACTTACATCGTCTTCACAAAAAATTAACTCATAAATTATCTCTATATAGACCCCACATGGACCGTACCACTAACATGTTGATTTAAGCAATCTTGACTCTAAACAATGAGTTACTAATAAAAAAGAATAGTAGACAATGACTGGACATAAAAATGTTCTATACTTCATATGACATGCTTATCAATAGTCCTAGTACTACTTGTATTAATTGTACTGATTATTCTTTAGAGAAACTACAGTTAAACCTCTATAAATTAATAAGGTTGGGACGGTTAAATTTATTAATTAATCAGAATTTTAATTTCGAGTAATATTTTCTCTTTTGGATTCAAGTCGAGATGGACAAAATGTATAAATTTAACAAAATTATTATTTTATCGAGTATTATTTTATCAAGATCTACAAATATTGAATTCTGCAAATAAACATTAACTCAACCTTCATGTGACCTGCCTGGCTTTCATTAGGTATCCTGTGTGTATATATATATATATATAAGACTTTTCACAACCCATGCTCAACCATCTTCACAAATACTTGAAAAAAAAAAAAAAGACTAGTTACATTGCTATAATATAAAAAGATCAGGTTCTCTTAATTTGACATCCTTTTATTAACTTTCTGATCATAATATAATTATTGATACAACAACAACAACAACAACAACAACAACAACAACAACAACAACAACAACAACAACAACAACAACAACAACAACAACAACAACATAAGGTTTAAGAGAGTGCCATACCAAATTGATCAACTACTGAATCCATTTGCAGACATATTAATAATTTTTGTGATCTCCTGCAACTCTCCATGAAACCTCTTTACTTAATTTGTCTCTTCATCAGCTAGCTGCCTTTGATAAGGGCTATATTTTTTGCAGCAGCAATTTTATTAGCAGAACCAGCAGAAAATAACCTTGGCTTTGCTCTTGGAAGAATAATAGGTCTACAACACACAAGAATCATAATCAACTCCATCACGAATGAGATCATACTTGTCCACACAAATATTGTTTTCCTCCAGTTCCAAACAATCCTTTTATATAGAGGGAGTTCGGATTCGAGAACCATCGATGCAGCATATATTTCAGGTATACGGGCACCGGGTTTGTATTCGGCTCTTTGTTCAAGGATCACCTTTAAACAAGATGTTGGCTCATTTTCTTCATTCATGCCTCTCATTTCAAGGTCAAGAATTTGGGATTCTGATGAATAGCCGGCGAGGAGAGGAAGACTCTTGATGAAGGTTTCCAGATAGCGGAGAAGGTGGCTTTTGAATCGTAACATGCATGGATAGCGCGAACTTGTTGTGACTTTTCCATTTGCAGTTAAGAAGTCTACCCTAACCTTTAGGCACAAATTTTACAGACAATGAGTCAATACAATTTTCATAATAGTAGAAGTGTCTGTCTCTGTACTACTATTATAAAGAGAAGCGATCTTCCTAATAATTAGTGAAGCCGAAAAAACAGTTTAAGATTTCAAAACCCACAAGTAAAATCATTTACACCATTAAAATTCGGAGACCCTGGTCTTTTAGTACTATTTAAAAGTCGGAGTCCTATTTTGGTACAAGAATCAAAAGTATGGAACTCAGGAATTTCAATCTTTACCTCACGCAAAAACACATTTAATGCATGTACTATCAAATGCACGCTTAGGCTTAGGCGTGTAAAATGAAGTAATGCGTAAGAAAAAGATAAAACAGTGCATGACAGGCAAAAAAAAAAAAAACTAGCACAAAAAGAAAGCTTGAAAATGGTGATTCAAAAGGCATACCTGAAAGATCCCAAGTTTTCTATTGTAATCTGACTCTGGCATTGTCAATGAGATTGTTAGCTTCAATTTATGGCGAGGAGGAATGATGGGTGACGATCCAACGACATACTTTCCAACTTCAAACTTTTCATCTTCGGTACAATCTGAACCATTACATGGAGCACTAATTGGGCAACCCATAATCGGAACCAACGCAACCGGTGTACTCTTGGTGTAATCAAAATTCAAAATTTCAGTCGTTTTTATCGGTTCCTCAACAATGTACCTCATCACAATCCCACCAACTACGAATCCAGAAACCAAAATACCAAACAATACCAAACTTACATAAAATGACCAGAAAATTCCCCAACTCAATCTGATTACTAATTTGCTAATTGATTTCTCTCCTGTTAATCGTTCGAACACGAACGGAAGAATTCCACCACCGAAATTCAACAATTTTTGGGTTGTTCGTTTTATAATCCATTTAAAAAATCCAAATGGATTGGTAACGAACATGAATGAACAATACATGAACCAAATAGGAAAAGTGAAGAAACTAAGGAATAAATTGAATTGAAATCCAATTGCTTTCATCACTAATCCTGCAATCAAATCAAGAAAATAACTTGACAAAGAATCGTCAAGCATTTCATGATTCTGTTTGATTTCTTCGTCAATTAGTTGAAAATGAGGAGGAGAATCAAATGATGATGATGATGATGATGATAATGATCTTATCTTACTTACCTTTTCTTTATCGTCGAAATTGCAAAAGATTTTGTTTTTTCTTTCTCTAGGATTGAATGTGATTCCATCGGAAATTTGATTATTGATTTCTGAGATCACGAGGGAATTACAATTCGAATCCTTTGGGTGATGACTTGAGAGGAAAGATGATCGACGTCGGAAAGTACCATTAAGAAAAGGAAGTTCTGAGTATTGCTTATTAAGTTTGAATAGAACTACCTCATCTTCAGCTCCGTCTTTGACGAATTCGAGACGATAAAGATTTGAAAATTCAATTGGTTCTTCTAATTCTGCTTCGACCTTATTCGCCATGATTAATCAATTAAAGAATTGAATTCGTCCTCGTCGTCGTCGAAGAATTTATTGGAATGGTTATTAAAGTGGTCGACTATCTTTGAATACACTATTGATGAAAATGGACGTGGAAATGTCGATCTAGGGTTAGGGTTTTAAATGTTTTCATGTGAGAAAAAATTAAAACTGATAAGAAACAAAAAATAAATAAAAAAATAAAATCAGAGTTTTTAAGATGAAGTTCTAAAAGAGGAGAGGATGGGCATGGTTATATAGGAAGAAGATGATGACGTGGGGATTATGTGATAACATGCATGAAATGTGTAAATGTGCACACCAATTGAGAAGATCCGACGATCGATGACACTGTTATTGATTTTTATCCAATCTTCTTCTCAGCTTGTCGTCGCTTTGATTGTTTATACATTTATACACCAAAAATTATTTTACAATGTCACACCCAACATCGTATATGATACGTTTCTAAGCATTTTGCAAGTTTATGATTCCAGATTGAATAATGCTAAACGTCACAACACCTAAACCAATCTCTAGAGTAAAGTGGATCCAACGGTGGATGTATAATTTTATACACCTTTGTGAATCGTGCTCATTTCTACACTTACTCGTTGATTCTTTTCCGTTTAAGTTACTCACTAATGTAGAAAGAAAGAGAATGAGTGGGGCTTAATTTCACTTTTCTTTCTCTCTTAATTTGCGGGTGAGAATGACTAGCGACTGTAAATTTTTTCTTTTAAAGTAATAAAAAGGAACAATCGGTGATATACCTTCAAAAACTTAATTGCATTTGCAATATATCCTAATTTTAATTGAAATTAAGGATATACCTAACTTAATTGCATTTGCAATATATCCTAATTTTAATTAAAATTAAGGATATACCTTCAAGTTAATGGTTTCTGTCAAAAGGATAGTTAAGTGACATCGTGCACAACACATGATGGGTTATTTTATCAAAATGGCCTCACGTGTTGCACACGTAAACGACAATAGTAATATACCCCCAAAAATTAATTGCGTTTGCAATATACCCCTATTTTAATTAAAATTAAAGATATAAAACTAAATTTATAGTTTCTGTCAAAAGAGACGTTAAGTGACCACGTGCACAACATGTGGCATATGCTTTTACCAAAATGCCCTCACGTGTTGTGCACGTGAACTACTTAAAACTCATATTTTTTAAATACCCAGATGGCATGTTCGGATTGCAGGAATGGAATCATATTCCCAGGAATATGATTCTAAGCTTGTGTTTGGTTCGCGGAATCAAGCCGGAATCACATTCCCGGAAATGTGAGATTCCCCCATTTATGGGGAATAGCAATCCCGTGGGAAAGGTGGGATAGCTATTCTCCTTCCCTCAGAATCAATCATAATATTTTTTAAGACAATCTTACCGTACATACTTTCACTGTAATACCCCAAGAAATTCTATAGCGTAAATATTCAACACTTAACCAACATAATTAAGTTAGTATAAAAGTATAACCATTTGGATGAGTATTGATTTAAAAAATAAATTTTTCATATGCATGGTAACATGCATAGAAACTCATAATATAGTTTAAAAGAGTTATCTCTAAAAAAAATAATAATAATAATAATAATTAATTAATTAATTAATTAATTAAATATTAATAATAATATTTTATTATTAAAAACGTGGGCTGCTGCTACAGTAGCCGCCATCTACTGTAGCAGCCCACTAAAAAAATAAAAAAATATTTATTTATATTAAAAAAAATAAATTATTAAAATATTAATAATAATATTTAAATAGATTTTTATTCCTATATAAGGGGGTTAATCTCCCTCATTTCTTCACACAAAAAATTCTCTCTCTCTTTCTCTCATTTTCAATATGTCAAACTTCTCTCCCTCAACTCTCTAAACATCTCTCTATATATTATTTTCTATTTCCTATTTAATTACATAAGGTTGATATTACAAATATCAACAAGGTGATGGAAATTCAATGATCTACACCATTAGATTTGGAGATAGCGAATAAGGTAGGTGGATATGTGGAACTTCCCACTATTATAACTAAAACCTATTTTATGTTTTGTTATGAAAATGCATGGAGATGAATTATTTTGTATTACTTACAAATTAAATATGCATTTTGTTGAATATGATCACTATGTATTTTTAAGTGATGAAAATTGATTTAGATTGGTAATATATCTAAAAGGGATTATGAAAACATAATCAAATGGGTAGGAAAAGGGAGACCCCCTTAGACCGTTGTTTCCGCCTGAGGAAGCGGTTGACCGTTGTTTCCGCCTGAGGAAGCGGTTGTTACCCGGTTTAATACAAGAGAAAATATTAAATGGTTGGAAAATAACTCATTTAATGGTAATTTATTTACATGTTCATCAATTAATTATTCTTGTGATTTTGATAAATCATGTTTTCAATCTATTATTTTTGGGTTGATATTTACCTACTGAGTTTTACTCACCCCTAAATTCCCCCCACAGGTTACGTTGAGGGTCAAGGATTCAAAGATATACAGATTAAGAAGCAGATAGCTTGTGTTATCAAATTTGTATAAATATAGCTGATGAATTAAATTACTATTCTATCACTTGGGATAAATAGTTATTTGTATTAATTCTTATTATTTTAACATTCATATAAACTTAGATGTTAAGTTTTAAATTGTATAATTGATGTATTAATTTACATTTAATTTTCATCATGAATAATTGAATTAATTAGGTTTTATACGAAATTGTATAATTTCCGTAATTCATACTGTCAGATTTATAAAATGGTATTTTTGGACATGTTCCGGTCAAAATTGAGCCGAGTCTATTTCTGACAAAATTATAGATCTCGATTTTTCCTTTTCAAAATAGTATTATACATGTATTTCTAATTTCTGGTTGGAGAGTAATTTCTCTTCAAAGTTACTGATTTTACAAAAATTGTTAAAAAGCTGAAATTATATTTTCTGAGTTTTTACACGTCCGTATCAGTACTTCGGATGTATATTTGAGCCCCTTATGATCCGAATTGGCCTCTGACTATTTCTGGTTAAGTTGTAGATCTGTGAATCTAGTTTTTATAATGGGTTTATTTGTAAAATTCGGATTTACGGTTAAGTAGATACGCCCATTTTACTCAACCGTATGCAGTTTACACGAAAATTATTTATAAAACCTACATTTTTATTTTTCTTTGACTTAGACCGATTTTGACGAGTCAATGAGCATTGACCTAAATATTGGTTGACTTGAATTGACTTTGACTTAGCTAGAGACTTAAGTTGACCTTTACATTGACTTAGTTGACTTGGGCCATACTTTAAGATAACAGATGTTTACTAAAGTAGACCATTCACAAAATGTTTTAAATTCATTGTCTTTCAAAAGTAAAGTATATGAGTTTTATTCGACATTTTTACTTACACTTTTATAACACTAATCACGCCTTGGTTTTCGAACTCGACGAATCGGGTCGGATTTAGAGTATCGAAAATCGGGGTGTGACAGCTTGGTATCAGAGCACAAGTTCCTGATTTCTTGGGCTTGTGAGTTTTAAAATTTCATTTCAAAAATTATTTTTTTTTTGTTTCATGACAAAGTTGTTTTTGTTTTGTTTTCTCGCGTATTTAAATTGTATGCAAATTCTTTTCTTTTCCTTAATTGTTTATAGGATGGAATAAGAGTTTTCAGCTTAGAACCAAAATAAGTAGGATAAACCTTGTGTTGTTTGGGGTGGGATAATAACTAAAAATCTTATTATAATACGGTTGGTTGTATATAGTAATTAATCAAGGTTTACTGCTAGTAAGACCTTTGTAGGAATTGTTTGTTTCCTATAAAATTTGTGTGTGAAACAAGTTGATCTATTCACATGATTATAGAATACATATAGGAAAGTACACTTGAATGAATAGTCAAGTTGATGCCTAATTTTTGTATGTATCTTCAATAATGTTGAAATACATGCTTGTATGAATAGTGACGGAGTATATATGAATAGTACCTTGTATACGTGAATAATATCGTATACGTGAATAATATTCGAAAGATAGTATCGAAGTGACAATAATATGTGAATTATATTCTATAAAGAATATTGGATAAATAATGCAACACAGTTGTGAATAATGTCGCATACGTGTACAATACCGTATATGTGAATAGTGTCACGGGAATAGTGACCTTGACTAATAGTGCATAAATTAAATTTTATGATGAGAATTTAATGAATAGTATATTATACAACTTGTATACGAATCATGCTATATGATTTGGTGAATAATATTTTGTGAATAGTATGGTACACATAAATAGTGATTATCTACTTAAATAGTATATACACGCGAAATAATACGTATATGTGAACACTAAAATATTGATTTATTCTATATGACTTAGATTTGCAAATAATGCAAGAAAAATAATTTTTGAATAGTAAAATATATATAGTCATATATATTTGAATAGTAACATACACGCGAACAAATAGTGGTGTATAAAATACCAAATTATACCACGTAAAACTAGATTTACAAAATGAAGTAAATTAAGTATTTTATGTAATAAATAATAATACAAATGAAATAGTATCTTATATGAACAATACTGTATACGTTGTATTGTATCGTATACAAAATCAATGTAGTAGATATACATTGTATAAAATGAATAAAATTTAAAAATAAATAAGTTATTTTCATGTCGTAAGTACTAATATCATACATATTTGAACAGTGTCTATATTTTTTGCTATAAAAAAAAGTGAGTTACACGTATTACCCTACAGTCACTACAGTCTTTACAGTACATATATGTTTTAATTAATCTGATTACTATTTCAAATATAATATCCACAGTATTTCACCTACTTCACTGATACAGTAACAGTGGAAGAAAATCTATAAATACACATTCATTTAATTTCAAAATTACTTAAAAATCATTTTCCTTTCGTGAATCTACAATATTTTATAACCATATGTCTATCTGGACTTAGAATTGCCTTAATATCAGTTAAGGTGAAGGATTTAAGCATAAACAGTG
Source organism: Macleaya cordata (assembly GCA_002174775.1). Taxonomy (NCBI): domain Eukaryota; kingdom Viridiplantae; phylum Streptophyta; class Magnoliopsida; order Ranunculales; family Papaveraceae; genus Macleaya; species Macleaya cordata. The sequence continues at coordinate 15,285 of MVGT01000632.1, read as the reverse complement.
GAAGTAATGCATTTTCTAGGCAAACAATACTATACCTAGAAAATGAGTTTTTTATTCGATATATCTAGCATTTGAATTTTATCATACTATGTTTAATTCAGATTTCAATTCGATTAGATTTTCTGAAATAATAATTCACATGTAAATTTCATGTAAAAATACCAGAGTTTTGTTGAGTGTTTTGTTATACAAAATAATTTTTTTTAAATTCGATCCATCAGTGTTACAAACTTATAGAAACTGTACATAGTTTCTATTTGAGTTAATTTCTAAATATACATATTAGGCTTTTAATCACAATATGAAATTATGAATCTAGTTTCATATGAACCTGACCTTAAGGAATTTAGAATTCTGAATCTCAAAAAGCAATTTTAGTTTGGCTGATGCATTCTTGACAATATGCGAATAGTCCAAAGAAAATGATATTTTACTTAAAATATTGATAAATAAAAATATTTTTATTACCTGAAGAGAAACAAGAGTTAAGCATAAAAGTTTTGGCTTAGTTTTACCTGATTCTAATAAACAGATTAATGAAGCAAAATTTCAAAATTTTAGATTTTAAATTTTGGTGTAAAAAAAAATTATGAATTTTGGTATACAAGACGGTCAGTATACTTATGACCTATTTTGAATACCTTATAGTCAAAATTAGCTTCAGCTTATTTCAGAGAAAAATTGTATATATTGAAATCTAGTTTTCAAAATGGGTTTAATTGAACCATTTTGAGTAACGGTTTGGTAATTACAGTGATTATTGTTAACTGTGCACAATTAACTCCGAAAATTATTTCAAAAGTGAAACAAATAGTTTTACTGAATGTTTTAACTTGCAGTTTTACTACACCTCGAGCCAGATTTTCTAGGTCCGAAAATCGAAGTGTGAAATACCACTTAGGACCATTCTAATTTAATGAAGTTATTAGAAAATGATGTGATCCAATAAGTAAATGAGTTTCATAATATTTGTGAAAGATGACGAATCTGAATACATCAATATTCGAAAGTGTTTAGACTTTGAATAAATATTTGGATAATAAATTCATTCGAAGTTACATTAAGGAATACTTTATTAGTGAGTACACTTTTGACTTATTAGTCAACTAAACTTGCAATTATATAATGCATTGGCATTTCTTGATACATTCTGTGTTGGTGCTTAAAAATTTTGAGTTTGTATGATTGACTTTTTGAAAAAAGTCGGTTGACCTTATTGAATCGATAAGATTGTATGATTTTATTATTAATCTGAAACCAATTATTAGTTGATCTCATTTGAGATGGTTAGATATGATGTAATCCCAGAAGTGGATAGGTTAGCATCATCGGGTAACATTAAATTGTTTCAAAGTCGTAGAAAGTCAATTTTTGCACTTTGTTTAAATAATTATAATTATTTTTTTTTGAGGAAGTAAACATGAAGTTTTATTGAAAAAAAAAAAAAATTTACGTACGGTGGATACGTGGTATTATTTTGAGATAAGAGATGACGATGGAAGTATGATGAAAAGCAGTCGGTTCTCTATATGTATGACACATACCACATATGATGGCACTGTTTGGACTGATAATCTGAGATAGAGCAACCATGTGGGTAAGTGGAAACAATATAGGAGGTCAGCTACTAGGTGATTATTCATACCAAATCATGTATTTTCCGACAATCTTAATTTTCACTACATCGTAAACTTAATGGAGAAATTTATAAGCAAAACAACACCAAATGAACTCAAGTTCAAATCGAGATTAAAATGTATAATTTATATAAAATACAAGTTATTTTCTAAGTATGTTTTACCTTTTGGTTGTATTGAATTTCGGGACGAAATTCTTTTTAGGGGGATGATGTAATACCCCAAGAAATTCTATAGTGTAAATATTCAACACTGAACCAACATAATTAAGTTAGTATAAAAGTATACCCATTTGGATGAGTATTAATTTAAAAAATAAATTTTTCATATGCATGGTAATATGCATAGAAACTCATAATATACTTTAAAAGAGTTATCTCAAAAAATAAATTTAATTAATTAATTAATTAATTAATTAAATATTAATAATAATATTTTATTATAAAAAGTGGGCTGCTACTACAGTATCCGCCATGTACTGTAGCAGCCCACTAAATGGAATAAAAAAATATTTTTATGTATTAAAAAATTAAATATTCAAATAATAATAATAATAATAAAATCTCAAAATTTTCCTATATAAACCCCCCTTATTTCTTTCTTCAAAACACAAATTTTCTCTCCTTTCCTCTCATTTTCAATATATCAAACTTCCATTCCTCAACTCTCTAAACATCTCTTTATTTTCTATATATTGTTTTTGAGAAGATATTTTCTATATATTGTTGATATTACAAAAATCAACAAGGTTATGGAAATTCAATGATCTACACCATTAGATTTGGATATAGCGAATAAGGTAGGTGGGATCCCTACTATAAACAAAATCTAATTTTATGTTTTTGTTATAAAATTGCATATGAAATGTATTTATCTTGCATGGTTACAATTA
>MVGT01000632.1:2063-12257 GCA_002174775.1 Macleaya cordata | reverse complement strand
CCACAGGTTACGTTGAGGGTGAAGGATTCAAAGATGTACAGATTAAGATGCAGATAGCTTGAGTTATCAAATTTGTATAAATATAGCTGATGAATTAAACTACTATTCTATCACTTGGGATAAGGGATATTTGTATTAATTCTTATTGTTTTAACATTCATATAAACTTAAATGTTAAGTTTTAAATTGTATAATTTATGTATTAATTTACATTTAATTATCGTCATTAATAATTGAATTAATTAGGATTTATACGAAATTGTATAATTCTCGTAATTCATACTGTCAGATTTACAAAACAATATTTTTAGACATGTTCCGGTCAAAATTGAGCCGAGTCTATTTCTGACAAAATTATAGATCTCGATTTTTTCTTTTCAAAAAGGTATTATATCATGTATTTCTAATTTCGGGTTAGAGAGTAATTTCTCTTCGAAGTTACTGATTTTTCAAAAATTGTTAAAAAGTTGAAATTATATTTTCTGAGTTTTTACACGTCTGTGTCAGTACTTAGGATACATATTTGGGCCCTTTATATTCAGAATTGGCGTCGGGCTATTTCTGATGAAATTTTAGATCTGTGAATCTAGTTTTTAAAATAGGTTTATTTGTAAAATTCGGATTTACGGTTAAGTAAATACGCCTATTTTACTCGACTGTATGCAGTTGACACGAAAATTAGTTTTAAAACATTATATTTTTATTTTTCTTTGACTTGGACTGATTTTGACGAGTCAATGATCATTGACCTAAATATTGGTTGACTTGAATTGACTTTGACTTAGCTAGAGACTTAAGTTGACTTTTACATTAACTTGGTTGACTTGCTCCTGACTTTAAGGTAACCAATGTTGACTAAAGTAGACTATTAATAAAATGTTTTTAAATTCATTGTCTTTCAAAAGTAAAGAAAATCAGTTTTATTCGATATTTTTACTTAAACATCTATTACACTAATCACGCCTTGGTTTTCTGACTCGACAAAGCGGGTCAGATTTAGAGTACCGAAAATCGGGGTGTGACATTCACTATTTACAAATACAATCCTAAACTATGTTTAGACAACTCGACCTCTCTTTTTTTTATAATCGTGATTTCTTCTAGAAGAGAAAAAAATAAGTAAAAGAAGAGAATAAGATCGACGGACTTCCATTTGGACATTCAACAAGTATGACTTTCAATCTAATTCTATGATTAAAAGGATAAATATATAAGCCAATGAGTATATATGAGTTATGAAAAATATGAATTGACTTTTTGTTTCCATTCTTGTTATGAAAAATATGAATTAATTTTTTATTTCCATGCTTGTTTTAAATAGTATACATTTGGAAGGGGTATAAGTGAAAAATTAGCCTTTTTTTTAGATTCCTATTCCTGCATGAACCAAACACTGGAATCGGAATGTGACAGGAATCATATTCCTATTCCTGGTTGAACCAAATATAAAATAAAAGAACGTCATTCCCCGGAATAGCATTCTAAGAATGTGATTCCTAGGAATGTGATTCCATTCCCGCGATCCAAACATGGCAAGAGTACTTTTGGGTCCCTTTCACTTGGGTTTATCATATTGCATCAATCCGATGACCAAAACATAAAATCTCGATCCGACGGTCAAGAAATTAGACCATGGAAAGTAATTAATGACAACTAAAGAGAGAAGAGTTGCAGAGAAAGGAAAGAACGGGAGAAAGAGGGAGAGAACAATAGAGAAGAACAAAAAAAAAGTAGTTGTTGCAGAAAGATAAATCAAGAGATCTAAAGTAGAGAAAGGCAGAAAAAGAGGCTTGATCGACATCGTAGAACAGAAATCCCAATCCCTAAAAAAGTAAAAAATGGTAAAATCAATAAAAAAATAGATATTTTGGCTATTATGAAATGTTTGTAGAGTTTTTGGTATTTGGCAGCCAAAAATGAAGGTTTTGACCAAAGTTATATTAATTTTTTGGGTATATCACTAATTATCCCTCACAAAAATCTACCTTCTTGTATAACAGGATGATGATGATGGTGGAGATTTCATGATGGGGGAACATGGTCGCAAGTCCATAGCCACGGGCCGCTGGTCCTTGGCCACGGGCCATTGACCCATGTCCGGGAGCCATCCTCGAAGCCGTCGGCTATTCCGAAGGCCACCAGCCAATCCTGAGGTCGTCGACCATCCTCGAGGCAATCGGCCATCCTCGAGGCCATCGGCCATTCCCTGAGGCCGCCTGCCATCTCTAAGGCCTTCGACCCATCTCTTGGCTGCGGGCCCATTTCAGGCCGCGGATTATTCCAGACTTTCAGTATGTCAGTTTGGCAAGAATTCCTCTTCAAGTTGGCATTTTCGGCAAGTAAAGAGGTTTTCTATTCAAACTAGGTTTAGGTTTTCTATTTGTAAAATGTTCTAAATTCGTGGGTATTATGCAGTCTATAAATACTGTGAATTTAGACCTTATTTTTTGTATAAGAGTACCAAAGTTTTTGAGTCTCAAAGTTGATAGAGAAAATGCTAAGTTCGAATTTGTACTTTGATCATTGAATAAAGAGTTGAGATTGTTTCTGCCTGTAAATGTAGGCAACCCAGCTGAACCACGTAAGTCTTTGTGTTTCTGTTCTTATTTATTTTTATTTTAATTTACTAATTCTGGCTAGATCTCCCACCCAAGGACCAATCATTGTTTGTTACAGTTTGCTTATTGTACTACGTACATGGAATTGAAATCCTGTTAAATAACTCGTTTTGATTTTGGTACTCAAATAGTTGGAATGGAAATTGACGAGATCGTTCCGTGTCTACTCATTTTAGACAGTTTGGTTCTTATTCTCTAATATTTGATTTTTATTTGTAATAAAAATTTATCAAAAAAATAATAATAAATCAGTATCTCTAAACTTGTTTCCCAAGTTCCAATGTCCTAAGTTCCAATTGTAGGTTCAAACTTCTGCAATGCTCTAATCTTATTACGTGTTGGCCTCTTGCTCTACCTCTAGTGGCAACATCTTTTCCTTTTTCTGCATCTATTGGTGGTGTGCTAACACTCCACGTATATATAAAATCAGAGCTACTAATTTACTGTTAGACTTATTTTAACCAAAATCAACCATTACATTAGTGAGCCATACGCCCATATATAGGGCGTTGAGAAGAGTGAGTACATCATCTATGATGGAGCCTTGTCACACTGTAAGTGAATTATTAGGGATCCTCGAAATACGTACCATTGTCAGGATAAGTTTAAAAACAGTTTTCTGCTGTTTTTTGGGAACAGGTTCAGGTCCTGGATTTTATGTACGCACTCCGAGAACTCTCAATTGGTAATGAACTATGAATTTTATTAACATGTGCCTTTAGGTTTTATGTACGATTGTCAGGATAAGCTTTTAGGTTTTTTATTTTGTTTAATTTGTTAAGGTTGTCCAAATAGGCTGATTTTTTGATATGTATGTTATTTATACTATTTAGATCATATCTAAAAAAATCAGCTCAATCCGAGACCTCTAGCACCTTCTAGCACTACGAACACTTAATTTAGACTTTAATAGTTTAAATGAACGGCTGACATTTAAAGTGATTTGTTTGAAGGGTTAGATATCTCTGATTGAGCTGATTTTTTGTGAACATCTTATAACTACTGATAATATTATGTCTACAAAAATTCAGCTGATTTGAAGACCTCTAACTTGCAAAAAACCTCATTCAAAAATAACCTTATCGGCACACGTTAACAGGACCCATGAACTATTCCATGGGACATCAAATGGACAGCTCCTCATATTTGGCTGACGTTCATCAATGTTGTACCAAAGTTTGTTCCACTGATTGAATTCTCGTACTTTAATTATTTATGTTAATTCAATGATGGTTTGTTTAAATGGGATTTTAAGTAGAGATTTTGTAGGGACGAAGAATTTGGTAGAAAACTAGCTAGATTTATAATATGATTTATAACTAGTTTTATATCGGATCTCTAGTCCTTACAAAATTTCTACTTAAAATCATCCATCGAAACAAACCATTAGTTGACGAGTGTTTATTTACTAATAAGAGATAATCGATGTAAAGGATCTTTACATTGTTTGAGGCTTTGAGCTAGGATGTGCTTACATTGTTATTTTTTCAATGAATTCAACCAAATAGTTTGTAGGATCCACATGAAAAATGATGAGGGATGAATTTGGATGAAGATATTCTCCTCACTAGTTACTATGTAGATCGTTACCACAAAAAATCAACCTATTTTAAAACTTGTAACCTCAACATGACAACTTCTAGAAATTGACGGTGGTTGACTCATCATTCATTTTAGTATTTTTACTATTAATTGCAATCAGTAGATGACGAGGTTATGAGTTTTGAAATGAACCGATTCTTTGTCAAGATGATTACATAGTAAGGAGAACATTCTCACCCAAAATCATTCCATGGATTATCTCAATGTAAGCCCTTCAAACCACTGTGTGAACTTAGGATAAGAGCAATAATGTAAGCTGATCCTTTATTATTTAATTAAAACTACTAACTAATATATAATATGCCGAATATATGTCCAAGATGATGTAGGTACGACATAAAACTTTAATTTAATCTCATCAAAAGTTTGGTGGTTTTGTGGGATGTCGATTTTTTATTATTAATTTTAGACAACCTTTGACGGGATTAAAATTTTTCTTCTCATTAATAGATGTTTAGCAAGTTAGTTGGTACTCCTTTCAGTGGAGGTTGTGGGTTTGTATCTCATAATCATAGTATTGTTGTATATGTTTGTCTCATGTAATTAAACCGATGACTTCTCTACATTATTCATGGTACTTGGTTTTTCTTTCGAGGACTTTGTAGGAAAAAAAAAGCATTTGTACACTCTTATTATCGATAGTCTTCTAATGCTTGCAAATTGGCTGCCCCTATTGTCAAAGTGTCTTATCTTTTACGCTATTTCTTGTATGTAATTCGGCATTAGCTCCTTTAACAAAAAAAAAAAAAAACATCCCTTCTATTTGTTTGCTATGCCTAGGATTTTCTTTTTCTTTTTATATCCTCTTTTTTGCCTAACACATTTTCTGATTAAAGTCATATTGTCATACCCCGATTTTCGGAACTCTAAAATCCAACCCGATTCAATGAGTCCGGAAGGCGAGGCGTGAAGAGTGTAAATGAAGTGTAATTTAAAGCAATGAATAAAATTGCTGGCTTTCTCATTTTGAAAGATAACTAGTAAATATTTGTCAACATTAATTACAATTTAGTAGTCAAAGTAAATTTAAAAAAAATAAAAATAAAATCTGTTGAAAATATTTTTCGTACTAAACTGCACATACTTCAGTAAAATGGTCATAATTTCTTAACTGTAAATCAGAATTGTATAAATAAAAACATTCTAGAAAATAGATTTAAAGTTCTACAACTTCAGTAGAAATAGACCGAGCCTAATTCGGATCATAAGATACTCAAAACTGGGCCTCAAATTTAGTAACAGATTTATACACAATCTCAGAAAAATAACTTCGAATTTCTTAAATTATCCAGAAATCATAAATTTGAAACTGAAATTACTTCCTAACCAGAAATCCGAATTACATGGATAATACCATTTTGGAAAGAAAAATTTGAGATCTTTATTTGTTGTAGAAATAGGCCTTTGTCAATTTTGAGCGAAACATACCCAAAAATGTGATTTTCTAAAACTGACAGTAACAATTACGAAAATTATATAAATTTGTGTAAAACATAATTACTTCAATTCAATGACATGAAAATTAAATGCAAATTAATACAACATTTGCTTAGTTCTAAATCCAACATAAAACTAAATGATTATAATATTACATATCATAATTCTCATAAATAACCCATAATCCCAAGTGATATAGTAATAATTATTCTTCAAATACAATATATAAAACATACTAACTCAAGAGATCCAAGCTATCTCTTTGAACCGCACCTCCTAAAATCTTTCGCCCTCAACTTGATCTGTAGGGGGGAAAATATTGGGTGAGTAAAACTCAGTAGGTGCAAACTATCCAAAAATACTAGATTTGAAATATGCAAAAATTACCATATTAATGCATAAAAAGAGATTTCTTTTTAAATCTTTCAATAATTAACCATTAATTAATTATTTTAAGTCCATTACATCGGTGTCCACCGTCTCCTCAAGTCGGAACTCAACGGTACCTGCAGGTGTTATGGGGGTCTCCCATTACCGATACCATCTAGATTTGTTTTTAATCTAGATAACAAGTTATTATTAAACTTCCTTTAATTCATTTTTCTTATGAATAAAACTTATCCCTTGCATTAAATAAATAAATATAACCATGCAAGATAAATACATTTCATATGCAATTTCATAACAAAAACATAAAATTAGATTTTGTTTATAGTAGGGATCCCACCTACCTCAATTTGATGCCAAATTCTTATCACCTACTTGATTTCTTACTTCCGGATGTGATGATCGATGATGTAAATCCTCGATTTCTCAATGATTTTGATGATAATACTAGTAACTATTATAAATTTAATAAGAGGGGATGTAGATGAAGAGGTATATTATGGAAAGTAAGGAAAATATGTATATTGGGGAGAGTAATTAGAGGTGTAACAGGGGTGTAAACATAAACTAAATGAGGGGTTTTTGTGTTTTGAAGAAGGAAATAAGGGGGGGTTTATATAGGAAAATTTTTGGATTTTTTTATTATTATTATTATTTTAATATTTATTTTTTTATTATAAAAAATAATTTTTTATTTTTGTTAGTGGGCTGCTACAGTAGCCGGCGGCTACTGTAGCGCAGCCCACGTTTTTTTTGATTAAAATAATATTTTTTTATTATTTTAATTAATTAAATATTTTTTTTTTTTAGAGATAACTCTCTTAATGCTTTCCATGCAATTACTATGCATATGAGAAATTTATTTCTCAAATCAATACACACCCAAATGGGTATAATACCATCTTAAATATGTTAGGTGTAAAATTTATACTATGGAATTTCTTGGGGTATTACATCATCACCCCCTAAAAAGAATTTCGTCCCGAAATTCAACAACAAAGGTAAAGCATACCTGAAAATAATTCTGGGTACTTTGTCCGCATCTCGGACTCTAATTCCCATGTGGCTTCCTCAGCCCCATGATGTTGCCAAAGAACTTTGACAAGTTGTATCTTCTTTGATCGAAGTTCACGCTCTTGTGAATCTATGATCCTTATAGGTTTCTCTTCATAAGATATGTCATCTTTTAATTCAACGTTCTGCCATTCGATCACATGGGAAGGATCGGGGTAGTACTTCCGTAGCATGGAAACATGAAAGACATCATGTATCCCATTTAGTTGTAGTGGTAAAGCCAATTTGTAAGCTACCTCACCAATTCGTTGCAGAATTTCGAAGGGCCCGATGTACCGAGGAGTAAGCTTCCCTTTCTTTCCAAATCTTTTGATTCCAAGCCGAGGTGATACTTTAAGAAAAACATATTCACCTTCTTGAAATTCAAGATGCCTTCTTCTTTTGTCAGCGTAGCTCTTCTGTCGACTTTGTGCTGCACGTAGCCGTTCTTTAACTATTCGAATTGCGTTTGTAGCTTCACGAAGTATTTCGGGTCCAACGACGCTCTTTTCACTCACCTCTGCCCAATACAGTGGTGATCTGCAAGGTCTCCCATAGAGTGCTTCATAAGGTGCCATGCCGATACTGGATTGAAAACTGTTGTTGTATGCAAACTCCACATATGGTAGTTGATCGGTCCAACTTTCTTTGAAATCTAATACACAGGCTCGGAGCATATCCTCAAGTGTTTGGATGGTTCGTTCTGATTGTCCGTCAGTTTGTGGATGGTAAGCTGTACTCATGTTGAGTTTCGTTCCCATGGCGTGTTGGAAACTTCTCCAAAATTTGGATGTGAAGAGAGGATCTCTATCGGAAACGATAGATAATGGCACTCCATGAAGTCGTACAATCTCTTTGATGTAAAGTGCACATAATACCGAAATGGTATCAGTCCCTTTTGTTGGTAAGAAATGAGCCGATTTGGTTAGTCGGTCCACAATTACCCACACACTATCCATTCCTTTACGTGTTTTAGGTAATCCTCTTACGAAATCCATCGTAATGAAGTCCCATTTCCATTCTGCTATGGTTAATGGTTGTAATAACCCTTGTGGCTTCTGATGTTCTGCCTTCACTTGTCTGCAAGTTAGACATCTTGCTACGCAAAGTGCTACATCCTTTTTCATCCCCTTCCACCAATATTGACGTTTTAAATCCTGGTACATCTTGGTACTCCCGGGATGAATAGTAAATTTGGAAGTATGAGCTTCATCGAGAATCTCCTTCCGAAGTTCTTCATCATCAGGTACACAGAGTCTACCTTTGTAAAGTAGTCCTCCATCCAATCGCTGGGTCCAGTTCTCAGGTGCTTCGTCCGTCCTAAGTTTCATTTGAATTCCTTGAAGTTCTGAATTCCGTTGTTGAGCTTCCACAACTTTGTTGATGATGACAGGTTCAACGACGACATGCGACAAATACGCACATGTAGTTCCACGTTCGATTCGGAGATCAAATTCTTCTAATACTTCACGTATCTTAAGTGATGCTAATGTCCCGTACGTTTTTCGACTCAGAGCATCTGCAACGACATTTGCCTTGCCGGGATGATAACTTAAGGTGAAATCGTAATCCTTTAGAAATTCCAACCACCGTCTTTGCCTTAAATTCAATTCCTTTTGCGTGAATACATACCTTAAGCTCTTATGATCTGAGAATACTTCAAATTTTTCTCCATATAGATAGTGTCTCCAAAGTTTTAGAGCAAAGACGACAGCTGCAAGTTCTAAGTCGTGCGTTGCATAATTCCTTTCATGATTCTTCAGTTGTCGTGAAGCATAGGCTATGACCTTTCCTTCTTGCATCAGTACACTTCCGAGTCCATTGTGGGATGCATCGCAGTAAACCACATACTCCTTGCCTTGCTCCGGTGTAGTCAGAATTGGTGCTGTTGTTAATCTTTTCTTTAGTTCTTGAAAAGACTTCTCGCACTCCTTGCTCCATTCGAACTTGATTCCCTTCTTTGTTAGGTGAGTTAATGGTGCTGCCAATCTGGCGAAGTTTTCCACAAATCTTCGGTAGTATCCCGCTAGTCCAAGAAAACTACGTACCTCAAAGACATTCTTCGGTTGCTCCCAGTTTAGGACAGATTTAATTTTAGCTGGGTCCACTGCTATTCCATGTTGCGAGATGACGTGCCCAAGAAACAGAACTTCAGACATCCAGAAATCACACTTGCTACGTTTAGCGTACAGCTGGTGATCACGTAGGGTTTGTAGTGCAATTCGTAGATGTTCCTCATGCTCCTCCTTGGTCTTTGAGTAAATTAAAATATCATCGACAAAGACAACAACGAACCGATCAAGGTAGGGCCTAAAAATTCTATTCATCAAGTCCATGAATGCAGCAGGTGCATTAGTCAAGCCAAAAGGCATAACTAAAAATTCAAAGAGACCATATCTGGTGCGAAACGCTGTCTTCTCGATGTCACTTTCACGGATTCTTAATTGGTGATATCCTGACCGCAAATCAATCTTCGAAAAGTACTTTGCTCCCTTTAATTGATCGAAGAGGTCGTCGATTCTGGGTAGTGGATATTTATTCTTGATCGTGACTTTATTGAGTTGTCGATAGTCGACACAGAGTCTCATCGATCCGTCCTTCTTTTTCACGAACAAGACAGGTGCTCCCCATGGTGATGTACTGGATCGAATAAAGCCATTTTGTTGTAGTTCCTCCAATTGCTTTTCCAGTTCCTTAAGTTCGAGTGGTGCCATTCGATACGAAGGAATAGCTATTGGTTTGGTACCGGGGTAAACTTCAATCGTGAAATCAAGTTCTCGTTTTGAAGGTAACCCTGGTAGTTCTTCTGGAAATACATCTGGGAACTCTTGTACTATAGTGATATCTTCCACTATTTTGCTCGAATCTTCTTCACCTACCATGTGTGCTAAAAGAGCTAATTGACTGGTTGCTTCTGACCGTTGAAGTCGTCGTCCAGGCATTCGAGGCGTCAATAGTCTCTCTTTGTCTCCCAAAATTGTCAATATTGGACCACCAGGAAGATGAAAAGTAACTCTCTTTTTAAAACAATCTAAAGACGCATGAAATAAAGACAACCAATCCATACCTAGAATGACATCATACCTAGTCATATCTA
>MVGT01003937.1:277790-328706 GCA_002174775.1 Macleaya cordata | reverse complement strand
AACTTATTAAGGAATCTAATCCAACCTCTATCATGTAGAATTTTCACACTAGAGATTTTGAGGAATGAGATCTAAAGTAATACTCTAGTGTCTCGGCTAAATCATACTCTAACTTGTTTGTACCCTTTGAACTTTGTTTATTAATTTCAAAACATAAGTAGGGTTCCCATTAAAGATGATTGAAGTTACGTAGGCCTCAATCCCATTCCTTTTGATATTTTCGCAATCATCTCTCTAGCTAATCCTTTCGTCAAAGGATCTGCTAGATTATTCCTTGACTCTACATAATCAATTGTTATTACTCCTTACTTGAGTAATCCCCTAAGAGAGTGATGTCTAAGGCTGAGATGTCGTTGCTTACCATTGTAAGTCTTATTTGCGACCTTATACAAAGTAGCTTTACTGTCACAGTAAATCATAACAGCTGGAGTTGGTTTCTTCCAAATAGGAATATCTATTAATAAGTTCTATTTCTGAAAGAATGAGAAGAATAAAAAGGGCTGCATCACCAGAGTGACTGCCTACGTACCCATGAGGGATCAAGCCACCGTAGTTCATGCAAGCGATAAATCGACTCTGTCGATAAAATAGGCATCATCGAAGGAAGTAGTACATAAATGAACGTAGCTTTTGACTTTGAAATTTAGCCCCACATAAGTTTTTTAATTTTTTTAATTAATAATATACTTATACTTTTTTGACACTGTCTTATGGGACCTACATGAGGTGGAGATAGTCGGCACAAAAAATCGACCCTTAAACCATCTATAATACCCAAGACTTTTTTACCTGAACTCGAGAATGGGCTTGGCCCATGGACCCAAAATAGGTCCGACAAGTGCAAATGAGGTGTAAGCCCAAGTAGGAGACTTGCAGAGTGTAGGTAAAAAGCTTGCCAAATATCCATTGCATGCATAAATCTATGTTTTCTTTACATAATATATGCATGATTTGCATTTTTAAAATTGTGAATAATCTAAACTGCTGGATTGAAACCTAAAGTCACTAGATGAATTATATGTTCATAAAATACCCATTTGGAACTAGGCCGACCCACACACTTAGGTGGGATTCGACATCTATAACTAACTAGTCTTGTGTGGCACGTTCAATGAATGAACACTTTTTATAAAAAAATATTTTTAGTTTTATTAGTTTTTAGAAACTTTTTTTTAAGTATTTTATTTTTAGAAGCTTCTTTTATATATATATATATTAGGTCATGTATTTATAATGTAAGTTTTTTTAACCCACACTTAAGAGAGAGGGTTATGTTAACCTAAGGTTTCATTTATATATATATACAAGTCTTGTGTGGCCCGTTCAATGAACGGGCCCTTTTTATAAAAAATTATTTTTAATTTTATTAGTTTTTAAAAACTTTTTTTAAGTATTTTATTTTTTTTAAAACTTCTTTTATTTAGTGGGAAAATATCTATTTTTTTATATATATTGGGCCAGGTATTTATAATGTAGATTTTTAACCCACACCTAAGAGAGAAGATTATGTTAACCCAAGGTTTTTTTTTAATATATTGGGCCAGGTATTTATAATGTAGATTTTTTTAACCCACACCTAAGAGAGAAGGTTATGTTAATATATACAAGCTTGTATAACCCATACTAAGTACGGGCTAAATATTCTAAGAAGAAAAAGAAAAAAAAAGAAGGGAGTTAAACCGAAGGAAAAAATAAATAAAAAATATAAAAAAAGACAAAGTAATATTATTTACTATATGTTTTTGAACAAAAAATAATATTATATATCTTCAAACATATTGTATAAGTGCTTAAAGAAATAATCAACGAAAATATTATTATTTTTTCCTACAAAATTCTTGGAAAAATAACCAATTGAACACAACGATCAATTGACAAAACCTAAACGGAAAAGAAAATTAGGATTTGGGATGTTATTTACATTATAATTATTTTTTCGCATATACTACAAAAATAGAATATGAACTTGATATTAATATTATGTAATATTTTGCAGCGTCATACAGAGTTTCATATTGTGATAGGGTTATAGTTGTACGCTTTTTTATTATGAGATAGTTAAAACAAAATAATAAAGGATAGTATGAAAATAATATTTTCATTGTCATTATTATCATTTGTGTTATTATCATAAAACCCATAAAAATTAAAATACCTATAATTTATTAAAATTATTGTTATTACCCAATTTTAATATAATCATTCAAACAACTTCAAAATAATTAAAGTACAACTATTTCAATGCAAACCTCAATCAATTGTACCATACAACAACATCATAAAACTTGAACTCATACTAATTTCAACTGTTGGAAAAAACTCAGTTTTGACCAGCAATGTTTAGGTATGATTTTGAATGGGACCAACATATTATTTATGAAAATAAATCATTTAGTTGCGTTCCTCTCGTCGAGTAGTTGCTCGTAGAGTATTTATTTGCTCAAAACTGATTTCAGATGAGTGAGAAATTGGACCTTTTGTAACGTAGTTGGAAATAGGACAAATCTTGTGTAAAAAGAATAGTTCCATATTGGAAAGTTGTGAGAACCTCAAGAGCCTCTTATATACCTTAGTTAGCCTTTGGGTATGGTCCCCCAAGGGGCACCCAATTTTTTGAAAGGGGGAGGACCTAAGTAAGACTACACACACACACGCCCGCCCGACTGACCCGACTCGGACCGGGCTGGGCTGAGCTTAGTCTTGGTCTGCTCACTTAGAGCTCACGTGTTGGGCCTGGGCCGTGCCTAGGTCCCTCAAGCCTAAATTTATTTTTTGCTTTTGTTTCTGGGTTTATTTCCAATGGGTTTTTTGGGTCTTTTGAGCCTGTTCAATTTAACTTAAGTCTTTTCATCCAAATTCATCTGTTTGGACGGATGGATGCTTGTGAACAGATGTTTTGCCTCTTCATACAGTCACCATTCTATCTATAAATAGGCTTCCAGAGTCTGCATTTATTAATTCAATTTTAGCATCAAGTATTAGTGTCTGTCAAAGTCTGTGAGAGAGAAATTCTGCATATTTTGATTTGATTGCTTTCTGTAATATTGAAGTACTGCAATTATAAGAAAGTAAGATCGTTGAGGTCTGGGAGATAAAAGCCATGACTCCATCAGCATCTGTGTGGGGCGCTAATTGTCTAGATTACTTTGATATGTATTCACTAGTTACTAGAATAACATCAATTCGGATGTTAATTGCAATTGCAGCATTACGTAATTTAGAAATTTACCAAATAGATGTTAAAACTAGTTTTCTAAATGGTGAGTTAGAATAAGAAATCTATATAGAACAACCTGAAGGATTTGTAGCTTCTGGACAAGAGAAGAAAGTATGCAAGCTTATTAAATCTTTATATGGTTTAAAGCAAGCACCAAAGCAATGGCATGAAAAATTTGACAATGTAATTATGTCAAATGGGTTTAAAATTAATGAATGCGATAAGTGTGTTTATGCAAAAATCACAGAACATGGATATGTTATCGTATGTCTATATGTAGATGGCATGCTTATAATAGGTGGTAATATCAATGTTATTAAAGCTACAGAGAAAATGTTGTCTAGTAATTTCGATATGAAAAATTTAGGTACTGCGGACGTCATATTGGGAATAAAAATTACTAGAACTTCAGATGAATTGATTTTGTCTCAATCACATTATGTTGAGAAAATTCTTGAAAAATTTAGCAAGAATGATAACAACATATCAAAAACTCCTATAGATATAAATCTACATTTAATGAAAAACGTTGGCCAAGACGTAGCACAGTTAGAATACACCCGAATTATAGGGAGTTTAATGTATGCCATGAATTGTACACTACCTGACGTAGCATACTCAGTCAATAACTGAGTAGATACACAAGTAATCTAGGGAAAGATCATTGGAAAGCAATAGTCAAGGTTTTAAGATACATCAAAAACTATGGATTACACTTTACTAAATATCCAGCAATATTAGAAGGATATACTGATGCCAATTGGATTTCAGATTCAAAAGATTCAAAATCCACAAGTGGATATGTCTTTACAATTGGTGAAGCAGTTGTGTCCTAGAAATCCTCAAAACAAATATGTATAGCCAGATCAACTATGGAATCTGAATTTATAGCTTTAGATAAAGCTAGAAAGGAAGCAGAATGGCTTCGAAATTTTTTAGAAGAAATTCCAATCTGGCCAAAACCCGTGCCTGCAATAAGTATACATTGTGACAGCCAATCTGCAATTGGTATAGGGCACAGAGTAATATTTATAATGGTAAGTCTCGACCTATACGTCGTAAACACAATACCATTAAGCAGTTGCTCTCTAATGGAATAATTACTATAGATTACATAAAATCTAAAGATAACCTTGCAGACCCGTTTACTAAAGGTTTAGCAAAAGAGCAAGTAGATAAATTATTGAGGGGAATGGGTTTAATGCCTATAATCTAAGAATTTTCATAATAGAAACCCAACCTAACTGACTGGAGATCCCAAGATCTAGGTTCAAAGGGACAACATAAATTGTGTAAAACTCAAATGTAACACTGTGGAGTTTTAAAGTCTCCTACTCATTCCTATGGTATAAATGTGAAACAGTGTTTCCTGTATTATGTGTTAGGATAAGCAATGCTTTTAATGATTCCCATATCTTATTATACTAAATGGAGTAAGACAGGTTACTCTTAATGGGAAATCACTATACGAGGGAGAAATGTGGCCGCTTCTATGAGAATTATAAAGGCTATATTCTCTAAAAGCATTCATGAATACCAGGAGTTGTTCAGGGCTAAAATGAACACAATCGTAAGAACCAAAGATGTTCGAGAGAAACAGTGTGAGTTCTATTGTCTTGATTTACTCTATAAAGCTGAACAATTGAAGACCTATGTTCACTGATCAGCGAGTAAATCTGATAGTAACTCACTAGGGAAGTTTCAAAGTCGCAACCTACCTCTCAAAATGCTGTAATTTTCATTATTTACTCTCTCTATCTTCTGCATCTTCGTATTGCACTTGCTATAGTCAATTTTCATTCATGTGGGGGATTGTTGGAAAAAACTCAGTTTTGACAAGTAACGTTTAGGCATAATTTTAAGTGGGACCTACACCTGATTTATAAAAATAAACATGGGGTTACGTTCCTCTCATCGAGTAGTTGCTCGTTGAGTATTTATTTGCTCAAAACTGATTTCGGATGAATGAAAAATTGGACCTTTTGTAACTTAGTTAGAAATAGGATAAATCTTGTGTAAAAAGAATAGTCTCACATTGAAAAGTTGTGGGAACCTCAAGAGCCTCTTATATACTTGGTTAGCCTTTAGGTGTGGGCCCCAAAGGGCACCCACTTTTGTAAAAAGAGGAGGACCCAAGTAAGACCACACACACACACGCCCGCCCGACCGACCCGATCCGGACTGGGCTGGGATGGGCTTGGTCTTGGTCTGCTCACTTAGGGCTCACTTGTTGGGTCTGGGCTGTGCCTAGGTCCCTCAAGCCTAAAATTATTTTTGCTTTTTTGTTTCTGGGTTTATTTCCAACGGGTTTTTTGGGTCTTTTGAGTCTGCATTTATTAATTCAATTTTCGCATCAAGTATTAGTGTCTGTCAAAGTCTGTGAGAGAGAAACTTTGCATATTTTGGTTCGATTGCTTCCTGTAATATTGAAGTGCTGCAATTACAATAAGGTAAGATCGTTGAAGTCTTGGGAGACAAATGCCATTGCTCCATCAGCATCCGTGTGGGGCTAATTGTCTTAAAGACATAGATTTTTTTTAGCATCGATCTACAAAAGCTTTTCTTCTTCTAACCCTCTATTTTTGTTTTACTCTTGTATATATACCAGTTTCGTACTGCTATATATATATTCTGTATAATAGTTTAATACTATTATATATATGCTGCATTTCAGTGCAGTATTAACAGTTTAGGATTATTATATATATTGAATATAATAATTCATACCTTGCCATTACAGTATACTATAAATAATATCAACAACATACGATTAATTATCAATCTATCTGTTCGTTTATACTAAAGATAACAATTGAAGATGATTATAGTAACATCACCCTACAACGACTGCACCAACATCAGTAAAAACAATTACCTTTTAGAAAGATATTATACTTGGAGCAGTTAATAGATAAGAAGGTTCTCCTTTAGGAATGGCAAAAATGAACAGCTAGGATACAATATTTTCTATGTTACTTATACGTGGGCGAGGGTACACATCTTTATTCGTGAGCAACACCAGGAACAATTGGTGAGTCAAGATTCTGGTGGTGATGGTGGTGTGGTTATGGGTTAGATCTTAAAATTAAAAGGGTATAAGTGGTTTATTAAAAAAAATTGGGTAGAAATATCTATTTTTTAAAATGTTGGGCAAGTTTTTTTGGGTGGAAATATCTATTTTTTTAACGCCAATTGTTTATAGTGTAGGTTTTTTTTAACCCACCTCAGAGAGAGAAGGTTTTTAAAACCTAAGGGTACTCAATTATAGTATATACAAGTATTGAAAACTCGTGCTAAACACGTGCATACTTTTATAATGATAAAATTATTATAGAAAAATAATAAATAAATGAGTAAAATTTTATATTAAAGTTTAGTAGGTTTAACGCTGATAACAATATTGTCTATGATGAATTAATTATTATACTTGTTAAATTGTAATATAATTTAAAATACATGGAATTATGCTTAAAGTCCTCTTTTTCTTTTTCTTTTTATAGACTAATGTCTTTTTGTTCATGTGAAGATGATTTTCTCACTATTTAGATCAAATCCATGTTGGAATTATTTAGTTAATTTAATAATTCTTTTTTGAGTGAAAAATAGTTTTAATTTTATTTCTTGAGTTGTGTTTCTTGGAGGTACCTTTTAAAGGCCAAGAGACACGTGTCTCTATGAATAGACACCATTGGTTTATGGAGAGTCACCATAGACTCTATATAAACCACTCTCCTCTTGAAGTTGGGAATCAAGTTTCATCAAGTATTTTAACAAGTTTTGTGAGTCATATTTTTGAGTAGTGTGTAAGAGCATTGTAATTGTTAGTTCGCTAGGGCGTACAGATTTGTAGTGCTGTTACTGTACGACGCGATCGTTGTATCTTGGGAGACAGACGTCCATAGAATCGTCGACACCGTTGCGGTGACGAATTTATCTTAAGTACATTGTGTCTAACACAAGCTTCGATCACTTTCAGATAAATTTTCATTGTTTTATTTATATTGATTTTGTAATAATCCAATTTTCAAGAAACCGAACCCATAATTTTCCAACAATCTTAAGAAAAATTCGTCGTTGGGTTTGGAGTACGATTTATTGAAAATCAAATTAATTCGGTGGTTTATAGCAACAATCAAAACCCAATCAATTGAACTGCCGAATAGATTGTTGTTTTGAGGTATATTGCATTAAATAAGTGTTAATGTGTGTTCGCATGCACATGCAGTCCAATATAAATTCGGACACAAACCCTTTTACACAATAATTGGGTATAACAGTATATATTTATGAGATGATTAATGTCCGTAACATTTTTACGTACTGTACATGTTGAGTAACATGTTAGTTTGTGATTAGTAAATCTTTTCTCTGTTTGTATATTTGTTGTAGTTAATCCAAGTGCTGGATGGAAATGGATCTTAGAAACGACTAAGATCCATAAACGTTAACTAGATATATACTAATGTTGTTCAAGAGTATTATGAAACGGTTGCAAAATCTTTGAGATGTCTCTTTGTGATATGGCTAACAGGTCAATTCGTTGTGCAGCAAAAATATAGAAATTGTTTGTTAACTGACACTCTGAGTACTAATAGATTGCTTCCATGATAAAACCAGTCTTTAATGGTACTTTTTCCGTGGTATATAATTAAAGTTGGTTACATTTTCAATTGGTTGATCAGTTCAAGATAGTTTCGATCGAAGTGGAAAGTGGACACTTATGTAACTCATAAAATTAGTGTCAATGACTCGGACGAACATCTTGAGTGAAAATGAAATGTCTATTTACGATTAATTGTGTCTGTCTGGAAGTGATATAATATACACCTAAAACTTTCAGGCTTATAAAATTACTTGAGTATTGACCAATGTGTGAGATATGTCGGATATCTCTTCATAATATGATGTACAGTTGTGAGGCATTGTAATCTGGTCAATAGGTGTACAACAAGGTTGCATTACACTAATCAACCCCAAGATGCCATCCATGCATACATGACATCAAACTTCCAATTTTATGGAAGATTTGGGTATCTTCCAATGAATTTGAAAATTCATTTTTAAGGTGTACTTCATATGATGAGATAGTTTTATGTGATGGATGCATAAATCGTTTATTTTAGTCTATTAACTCTTAATTAAGACAGTGATACCTAGATTAGGATCCTCTTAAATAATTGTGGTTTCATGATAGTTTGATACTAGTCATGAAATGTGGGGGTTAGATATATTATAGTGTTCTTCATATACATTGAAGATATTGATTTATGATGTGGTATGCCTAAAAATTCCATTGAGAAGAACAAGTAAATTCTCGTTGTAGCAAACGAGAAAATTCCAAGTGTTTGGATTGAGAGAGAATCAGAATCACAAAGTGAGCATATGCAGTGAAATTAGATTCTAAAAATCACTTGGAAATGCAGTTCGTCCTATAAGGATCGGAATCCAGAGTAGACATGTCAAAGACTATGGAATGAGAGAGTTAACTTGTTTATCTGTAATGTACTAGTGGTAGGGCGGCCGATCTAACATCTAGTGAGTAGGCGTTACATAAACCTCAAGTAATAGATAGTCTCGTGAGACATATTTTGAGCACTATAAAAATGAAGTGGAAAACCCTTTGTTGAATAAGTTTTACCCAATATCTTGTGGGGGCCTAAAACTTAAGTCGAACATTGTCCTTCTAATTTTTTAAATTGTGGAAATATGGGGGTGCTAAAATTTTTTGTTGCAGAGAACAAGAAATTTAAATAGTAATGCTTATCTGCAATTGTAAAAATATATAGTGTTATCTCTAACGGTAAGTTTCGACACACATATCGGAGACACATACCGTTAAATATTTGTTCTCATACCAAAGGACAACCTAGCGGTTCCAAATTTTAAAAGTATGTCTAGAAAACAAGTGTATAGATCATAGAAGGGAATAGGCTTGATTAAAGCCTAAATCTACGAATCACCTTAAGGGAAACCCAACCTAGTTGACTGGAGATCCCAAGATCTAGGTATAAGGGACAATAAAAATTAAGAGTGATTCACCCGTAGCACTGAGAAGCATAAATAGAGATATGCTTCTACCCATTCCTAAGATGACAGTGCTGCCTGCAGCGTGGAAAAAAGATAAGCTATTTACTTTAATGATTCTTAAGTCTTGGAAATACCAAGTAGAGTATTACAGGATACTCTTAAAATAGGCAATCACCTATATGAAGTGTAAAGTGGGCCGCTTCTTTGAGAACTTTAAAAAGGTTGAGTTCTCTAAAGCGCTTCATGAATACCGGGAATTGCTCAAGGCCAAAATGAACACAACAACCGTAGAACTTCGACGATTATAAGGAGATGTTGTGTTTATAATCTATTGTCTTGGTTTACATCAACGACTGACAGTTCAAGATAATA
This sequence comes from Macleaya cordata, assembly GCA_002174775.1. Classification (NCBI taxonomy): domain Eukaryota; kingdom Viridiplantae; phylum Streptophyta; class Magnoliopsida; order Ranunculales; family Papaveraceae; genus Macleaya; species Macleaya cordata. The sequence goes on along the minus strand of MVGT01003937.1, from coordinate 319,090 downwards.
CGTTCACTGATTAGCCAATTAAATCCTATAGGTTATCACTAGGAGAGGTTCAAAGCCAAAAGCTACCTTTACCGATGCATGTCATTTCCTGTTGTGCTCTCATATGTCAATCTGTTTTAGTCTGCCTTTTTCACTCATGTGGGAGATTGTTAGAATTATTTAGTTAATTTAATAATTCTTTTTTGAGTGAAAAATAGTTTTAGTTTTATTTCTTGAGTTGTGTCTCTTGGAGGTACCTTTTAAAGGCCAATCAACTACATACGTATCTCAGATAGTTGGAAACGAAATAGACCAAAATTTCAAAAGTTCTTTCTATAACCCTCAACGTCACTGGGGGATTCTTAGGTGCCTGCTTCCTCCACATGGCCCGTGGATTAGTCGAGGTGCGTGCAAGCTAGCCCGAACACCAAGGATATCAAAAAAAAAAAAAATTCTATTAAATTTCTTTTAAACAATACTCTTCCTCTATTTACCTCTTTAGTTTCCATTCAAAAGCTACAAATTAAAACAGATCCAGAGAAGAATAGAGAGAGAGAGAGAGAGAGAGAGAGAGAGAGAGAGAGAGAGAGAGAGAGAGAGATGCGTCTACAATGTTTTGCTTACCTTCTATATTTAACCACCGTATATTTCACCCGTTGAGTTACCATAACATTGTCTCCTGTAATCCGGTGTTCCAATCGTGGACCGATTTTCTCAGACCGGTGTTCAACTTCTACCTGTCTTAGAATGGACTAATTTTCGAATATGATGATCTACTTGGTGAGTGAACCTATGCAGAGCATGAACAAACTATAACTTAATATTTTGACTACAATCATTTAATTAATAAAGAGAGATCACCACAACTGAATATACAGAGTTTTCTTGATCTTCTTGTAGCATTATGGGAAATTAAAAACTTCAACCCTTGTGTTGAAATCTATAACAATAGTTAAACAACAAAGGAGACTAATTAAACTCATGTGCTTTTAAAGCTAAATGATGGGTTTTGTCAGGAAAAATGTTAAAATTAGAGAAACCCAATCTAATCTCTCAAAGAAGGAAGGACTTAAAAATTTCAGGCCAAATCAGAAAAAGCAATCCACAGAGTACACTACTGATATGTAAAATCAAATCGAAAGGTCATCAAGCCCTATACAAGATAAGAACTAATAACCCAAGTTTCAAAGGTTAAAAAAAAAAGAGTTTCGAAGATAAAGAGGAATGATATACCTTTTCTACCATGGTTAAGGTAAAGTAGATCTGCCTCTAATTCCAGACATAAGATCTGCAAAGAGATCACCGTTCACAACGTTTAATCAAGTCCATTGTTGGTTCCAGAATTGACAAAACATCACGAACAGGATTCGTTTGTAGCAACCCAAACACATCAGATAAATCTGTAAAAAGCTGAAGGTCTGTATCTATCAATCTCTCTTATTCTCTCTCCCTGGCCAAGAAAGTCCCACAGAAAATAAGAAAATCTCAAGATCATAAAAAGCTGGCCACAACACTTCCATGATGTTGACAAAAGGTTATCAACTATAATACTGATACTGGCAAGAACATTTCTCATGTGGACTCAATATGCTAGCCAGCCATATATTGAAACTGCAAGCATGGAGACCCAGTAGAGAAACTTCCATATATGAAAAATAAGAAAATTGAAGGGACAACTTGCCATCTCTTGTGAGAAACATAAAAAGGATTAAACGACAATAAATGTATGGAGGCATTTTCTCTTCATGTTCATGCTCCTATCAACCTTTTCAAAATCTATATATCAGAGGCAAATACTAATCGGATCAACGATTTACCAGAAAATTGTATAAAATTAAAAATCATACAATCTCATGGTAAATTATTGACCGATCAGTTTTAATCTCTGTTCCTTCTATCAACCTTCAAACTTTGTATCAGAGGTAAATACTGATCGGATCAACGATTTACCAGAGAAGCTCAGAGAACAACTAGCCACTTCCCACGCTTCAATGGTAAATCGCCGACCGACCAGTTTTCATCCCTGGTCCAACTCTTCATACTCTATTTTGCTCTTCATCAAATGCTATGTCTATTTATAATGCTCAACCTGACATTTGATAAGGACTACACCATTCATCAATAATGAGATGCATGTATTTTGATAGTCCAAATGGGGTAAGTTTTTCTTCCATGGAGTATCCACCTAGAACATTTTAATTAAAAAATTCTTAAATGGAAGGATGTAAATGCATAGAACCACACCTCCACAACAAATATAGTCACCATATCCTTTAAGATATTTTGGATAAAAAGTTTCCATTTAAGGGTGATTGTCATTATATGCAGAGAAGACGGGGAACTTAAAAGGCTAACTACTTCGCTGTAAATACGTAAGCTAAAAAGAAATGATTTACGTTGATTTTTTCTAGAGTGCAAAGTTATTCTCCTACTAATAACTGGTCATACAAGTCAAATAAAGACGGCACAACTACTATTTTATGCCTTATCTGTGCATTATAAACATGAACAATGATTTTGATATAAAAGCATGCATTTCTTATTTGTTTTCATACAAAATATAGAATGCTTCATTGAAGCAATGAAATAGTGAAAATATAAGAAGAGAAGATGCGGCTCAGCCTCATTGAGCGCAAGTACATGATTAGAGCTTACCCACCTAAAATAATCACATCGAAATATAATCTTGGAAAATATTTAGATTACCTGATTATGGAAAGAAACTCGAAACAATGGCTAACTAACCAGGAGACACAAAAATGACGAGCAATAAAATGATTCTCTATTTGAAAAACAAAATCCAATTAGTTCAATTCAAATATCTAAGCTTCATAAAGGAAATTAATTGCATACAAACTAAATAAACAAAACATCACTTGTAAGCTTGGAAATATCAAGAATCTCACGGATACACGAACTAGATGTATGGAGATCCAATTATGTGCCAAAATATACTTCTGTGAATCGTATCAGTCTAATGCCCAAAAAACAAAATAGATTTCTTTAACGATTAAGTCTGCATTTTTTTGCTGTTTGAAAAATGATTAGAGAACTTTAATCCTCATAAAAAGTTAATGTTCATTACAGATGAAGGATCTACAATAGCTTTACTCTTTGCCAAATCTACTTAATGCAGCACCAAGAATCTTGACAATAATGTAAATATAATCGTTGTTTCTTACATTCTTGCTCATATAGAATAGATGGTTAAAATTTAGAACAATGAGCAGACTGCTGACTAAAATACTGAGAAAAAGCACTTCAATGCAGATTAAGATGTTAAAAAAATAAAAAGAAATAAAAAATGACATCAAACAACACAATAAAGAGATCAAAAGTGACATGCATTGTATGAAAATATTGGTCATAATAAAGTTCAATACAAGTGACTAATATCATGTATGTACGTGTGTACCTTTGCAAAACTCTAATCATAAACAACAACTATCATCTGCTGCAGTGGAACCAGTATTTATTAAATCAGTATTGGCTGTAGAGCTCTCACCGGCTGACGGGGATACAAATGATAGAGATTCGGACCTGGCAGGGAGATGAACAGAAGTGTTTGAAGACGTAGATGGGTCTTTCAAACAAAGTGAACATGAGGATCTAATATCTGATAAAGAAAATAAATAATAATAATTCACATAAGTGTCTTCCTCAACTTAAGGTGTTGGATTTTGTAAAAAAGAGGATCTAATATGAAGCAAGAAGAATAAATTTCACACGGGATTGTGTGTCTTCTTCAACTTGAGGTCGAGGATTTTGTAACGTGAGTTAGTAAGAGTGGCACAATGTGCATGGGTATGTACGTTCTCCTTTCCATTCATGGGCTACATAGTAATCATATATGTGTTTTATGCTTCAATACTTTTATTATTCTAACTGTAACAGCTCATATATATAAATAAATTATAGGGGGAAAAAGTTCGACTAAGGGCATATAAGTCATCTCTCTCTCTCACACGTCTTCCTCTCTCTTCTTCCTCTTCTTCTTTTTCTTCTCTTCTTCTTCTCCTCTCATTTTTTTCTTTTTTTCTTTTTTTGCTTTTTCTTTTTGGGAAAAAATGTTTATATTAAAGGGAAGAAAAGACTTCGGTCCAAAGATTGCACCGAGCCATTACAGGAAGTAGGCAGTGAGTATATTGACACTATCACCTCCCACCTAACAATTAAAACCTAAAAAAAATCGCTTTCAAAAATACAATCAATAGAACCCCAAGAAACAGTTAAGCCTTTACATTCTAGATTAACTCATCCATGGGACTTGATTAATGACTAAAAACTCTATTGTTTCTTTCAGTCGAAATCACCCACCAAAGATGCACGTGTTGTTGTGTATATGGAGCTGTTTTGCCGACATCACCAATCAGCCTTTATCTCTCCTTCTAAAGCAAAATATGCTGTCATCATTACTAGGTGTCTTCTTTCAGCCTCTTTCTTTGAACAGCCATTCTTTTAGTCAAAGAAAGCATGCCACCGAAATTCGGTGGAGTATTAGGTGAAGCAGCCTTCTTTTGACTATCCCTCTCACTTCCTGCCTATATATAGAGATGAAATGCCTTCATTAAATTTGTACTAAGTTTAAGTTAAGCTAAGAGAGGGAAAGAGAGAGAGAAGAGACAGAGAGAGTGTAATCTCTCTTGAGATAGTCTCTAGAGTGTAATCTCTTGTGAGAATAGAGGTAGTGAGTGTAAACTCCTTGTACACTTGTATTTCCTTGTTTATAGTGGATTGGCTTGGTATGGCTCAAAGAGGACGTAGGACTAGCTCCGAACCTCTATAAATCTTGTGTGTCATGTGAGTTATTTATTTCTTCTTTATTTGCTTCGTGAGTGTTATTTATTTATTCATTCATATACTTCTAAGATCCTGCATTCCGCAATCGAGAGAAAACTCTAAGTAGATTGATCACCTACAACGAGGGTATATTTTCTCAACACGTGTAGTAGCAGCAAACATGCTTTCCTTCCACGATATGTTTCTTCTTTCTTCTCTTGCCAACTGATTTTTTTACTTTCTAACTAAATTTGTATAATATACTTCTTTCTTTTCTCCTTTACAAAACTAAATTAACAAGTTTATTACTAAATACCTCGTAGTAAGGTAAGTTTCCAAACTAAAAAAGAAATTGATTGTGTCCCTAAATTTTTTTTGATCATAATGGGATCATATTTTATGTTAACAAGTGTTAATTAAACGCAGATTTCTTTTAAATTTAATAATATATGAATGGTGACTTGAAACCCAAAAGGAAAAAAAAATAAAGAAAAAAAGTTTCTACCATATAAATTAATTTTAAGAGATCATGACACCATTCAATACAGAGAAGGATTGCAGCATGACCAAATTTCCAAAGACTTGAGAGATGTAGGATTTCATAGCTTGATTGCCCTTACAATCGGAAAGGTTATCAACTTATCAAATCCTCAAATCCAAGGTATAAAAGATAAGGAAATGGCTTTCAAAATATCTTGCGAATATCATTTGGTGGTATCTAAACTTTAATATGAACAATGTTTTTCCTTTCTATGATTGTTAGTATTGGTTTTGAAGGATAATTAATTGGAATATGGAAAGAAAATATTTCCTTTAAATCTTTAGTTTCATTTTATAATATGATACATAGATTTGAAGGTTGATACAAGAAACAAATATTAGAACTGACCAGTCGACGATTTACCATAAAACTGTGTTAATTTTCTAATTTTTTTACAATTTTCTGGTCAATCGCTAAACGTATTAACAGGTTTCAATGATATAAAGGGTTTGAAGGTTTATTAAATGGAAGATGAAGAGGAATTATTTCATTTGGTAGTTATTTTTTTTATATGATTTTTATGTTTCTTAGCAAAGTTGTTGAATGTTCCTTCCATCATTTGTTAATTTTCGATCTTCATAATTGAGGTTCATGTTTAACAAGTTTTTGATGATCATGGTTTCTAACTTTTTATTGAGTGTTAGCCCAGGTTATCATGCATTTGCTTAATATGGTTTGGGCCTTGGCTAGCACACTGAATGCATCTGACCATGAAATATTTCTTGGTGATCTTATCTTTCATGATGGATGTTTTTGCACAAATATCAAGTTCTATGATTTTTCCAGGTCATATTTTGGAAAAAATAAAAATAGTACGTGGGGAGACGAGGTTAGTGTAGTCCAGTAGAGGCACCTTCCAGATTGTGTGTGTGTTTTTTTTTTAAACTTGTTGGCAATGATATCAAAGCTTTAAAATAGTTTCATATTCAAATTTCAGCATAGAAGCATTTCTTTAGCACTTGAAAAATAAAAACATTTTCTTTTTTTTTTTTTTTGATCAAGAAAAAGAGTTCTATAGATAAGAAGGGAAGATTACAAGCAACTCCGAGACAGAGTTGCAGGGGTACATCCAGAAAGAAAAATTCTTAACATTACATTTTACACACTATTCTCCTCCAGTCAAGGAGTAGGTTTTCAAACCTAATTCCTCCAAGCTTTTTCGATGGTCCCAACCAGTAGAGTAGCTGAGCTTTGATTTCCATAATAATCTTATCAACTCCTTTCTCTTTGTCATTGAAGTACCTCTCATTCCTTTCTTTCCAGAGTACCCAACAGATGGCGTATGGTAAAAGTCTCCATAGATAATTGCCATGTTCTGCAAATATAGAAGAGATCCCTTCTTCGAATACTTCTTTTACCTGATTCTGAAACGCCCATCGAATTCCAAACTCGGCAAGGAAGGAAGTCCATATTTCATTAGCAAAGGAGCAATGCAACAGCAGATGGTCCACTGTTTCTCCGTCTGCACAACAAAGATAGCAGCGATTAACCACCACCATTCCTCGCTTAGCCAGATTGTCCTGTGTTGGTGCTGCATTATGGTAAACCAGCCAAATAAAGAAGGATATCTTGGTAGGGATCAACTGGTCCCAAATGCCGATCTCAGTAAAGTTTGGTATACCCCCTTTGTGAATAACTTCATAACATGATTTCACGCTGAATTTACCATTTCTCTCCCCTCGACATAGTCTCGTATCCTCATTCCCGTTCAGTTCATAAGTTTCCAACAAGAAGGATAGTTGAGAGAACTCTCTTGCTTCTTGATCTGACAGTCTTCTTGGAAGATCTAGGTCCCATAGAACTCGGCCATTCCCATCTGTCTGCATCATATCCGCCACTAAGGCATTCTGTTTTCGAGATACCTTATACAGTTCCTTGAAACTTTCCTTGAGAGGGTTCTCACCAAGCCACTGGTCGCTCCAAAATTTTACCTTTCTTCCGTTCCCAATTCTAGCAGTGAGACCTTCCTTAAAAGCTTTCATGTTAGTGCAAATTCCTTTCCACAGACCCGTGCCGAAAGGTTGGTAAGGAATTTTGGAGTCCCAGCCATTGTAATCCACTTTGTATTTCTCTGCCATTTTGCACCTCCAGTAGGCACCTTCTTCATTGCTAAACCGCCACAACCATTTACACATTAGTGCAGTGTTTATGTCTCTTAGCGACCTGAATCCCAACCCGCCTCTCATCTTAGCATTGCAGATCTTTGACCATGCTACTAGAGGCTTCCGCTGTAATCCATCCTTCGTGCTCCACAGGAATTCCCTCATTTTGCTCTCGAGTTTTTTCACGATAGGGGTGGGCATGGTAAAGGCTTGCATAAGGTAAATCGACATAGCACATAATACGCTCTGAATCAATATCACTTTCCCCCCATATGAGAGGTATTTTCGTTTCCAACCCGCGAGTCTATTATCCACCTTCTGAAGTAGAGGGTCCCAGATCATCTTGGATTTATAAGGTGCTCCTGCCGGCATCCCAAGGTAGTTAAACGGGAGAGACTCCATCTTACAACCTAAGCTCTGCCTGATAACCTCTTTGTTCTGTGTGTCACCTATAGGAACTGCCGAGCTTTTGGCCATATTGATTGATAGCCCAGACGCGATTTCAAAACACACCAGGAGAGCTCGAACAATGACAATCTGTGAGGGGTTATCGTCTACAAATAGTATAGTATCGTCTGCGAATAATAAGTGTGTGATTGGAGCTCCTTCCCTCGACATCTTGAATCCATTAATAATCCCTTCGCTTTCTGCCATTTCAATCATCCGGCAGAACACTTCCATCACGATAGTGAATAGGAAGGGTGAAAGAGGGTCACCTTGCCTTAAACCTCTCTCACTTTTAAATTTCCTCGTTGGTGAGCCATTGAATAAGATCGCAAAATGAGCATGGGATATACAAGTTTTGATCCTCCTCCTCCAATTCCTTCCGAAACCCATTTTTTCCATAATCAGATCGAGGAATACCCAGTTAACTCTATCATATGCCTTTTCGACATCTAGTTTCAGAACCCAACCTGGAAGCCTTGCCTTTAACCTGCTGTCTATACACTCGTTGGCTAAGAGTATACTGTCCAGAATTTGCCGCTTAGCTACAAAAGCGCTTTGAGCTGGGGATATCAGTGTTGGGAGAACTTTCTTCAGCCTTGAGGCCAGACATTTGGCAATAATTTTATAAGCTGTGTTAATGAGGCTAATAGGCCGAAAATCCTTTACATACTCCACCGAATCCTTCTTCGGAACCAATGTTATGTATGTGTTGTTGACCCTCCAATCCAAAAAGCCCGTTTGATCAAAGAATTGAACCATATGCATAAAATCCTCTTTGATGACAGTCCAAAACCTTCTAAAAAATTCGATCGGAAACCCATCTGGCCCCAGGGTTTTGTTTGATGCCATCTCACTCATCGTCCTGAGTACTTCCTGTTCATCAATTGGTCTATCCAGGTTCGAACTTTCCAACTGAGATATCGTGTTCAGTCGTATGTTGTGAACAAAAGGTCTGTGTTTATCCTGCTCCGAGTACAGGTCCTTGTAGAACCCTTGAATATGGTCAGAGATGATTTGGAGATCCTCTATTAATTCATCTTCAATCTTTAAGCAGCTAACATGATTGTTCCTGCGCCTTTGGTTTACATACCCGTGGTAGAAAGCCGAGTTCCTCTCTCCTTCACCTACCCATTGATCTTTCATTTTTTGATGTCTTTGAATATCTTCTAGCTTAACTAAACTCAGGTATTCCATTCTCATGTTAACTTTGTTTATCGAATCTTCTGAAGTTGCTTGTCCCTGCTCTTCGTCCATATCTATCTTTGCAATTCTGTCTAGTAGATTGTTGATTTTCAGATCGATGCGGCCAAAAGTCTCCCTGTTCCATATTCTCAATAGATCCTTGACAGCTAGCAATTTTTTACAGAATAAATAACCAGGGTTACCCTCAAATCTTAGATTGGTCCACCATTGTTTAATCAAATCCGGCAATGAAGGGTGTTCCATCCACATATTCTCAAACCTAAATGGTCTAGGGCATAGCTTGATTCCATCGGAGGACAGCATTAGAGGTACATGATCCGACACAGGCTTCGGTTTTGCCGTCTGGGTAGTTGAAGGGTACAATACGTCCCATCTTTTATTGACAAGGAAGCGATCTATCCTGCTTCGAACAAGTGATTCTTGTGAGCCGGACCAAGTAAAAGATGCACCACATAGTGGCAAGTCAATAAGCTCCCAATCATCAATAAACTTGTTGAAATCTGTCATAGCTCTGGTAGCTCTGCTCCTTTGATTCTTCTCCTCTATGAAACGAATAACATTAAAATCGCCACCTATGCATCCAGGTACTTCCCAGTATCCCAAAATGTTCCCTAGCTCTACCCACAGTTTCTTCCTGACAACCCTGTCGTTTGGCCCATATACTCCCGACACAAAATATTCTGAGTTGTGGATCCGTGATCTGAACAAGCATGAGATAGAGAAAGACCCCAACAATTGATCCTGTAATTCCATTAAATCCCCTCTCCACATAATGACGATTCCCCCCTTGGTACCTTTGGCTGGCATAAAACAATACTCAATACCTACCTTATTCCATATTTCTTTGCAAATACGATCGTCTATCATCCCCAACTTTGTTTCCTGAAGAATTACTATTTCAGGACTCCATCTTAATAAAACATCAGCGACCACTGCACGTTTATTTCTTTGACCAATACCCCTCACATTCCAAGATAAAATGTTCAAGTTCATAAAAACATTTTCTTTTGGTTTTTACATGGTGTTCTGTCATTTAACAAACGTTGAGGGATTAGAAATTTGGGCTTATCGACATTCAATTCCTACAAGATGATTTTCAACACCTCATTGCTCTTCGAACTCTAACAGTTTGAAATTATCTAAGATGGCATCTTTGGGTATTGTGGGATCTAACATGTTGCAACAACAGTTAGATCTCTAATTATCGACAACTGTTTAGGATTGACGGCTTTAACAGGGTAAATAGACATCTATTCTTTTCTTTTCTTATTTTGTGAAAGGAGGTTGATAGCCAACCTCACATCGCTTCAAAAATTTAGAAATTTTGAATTGAGGGAATCTAAAACTCTTGTAAGAAGGACTGCAACACCTCACTGGCCTCCAAACTTTGACTATTCAATCAGAAACACCATTCTAATCTATATAGACAATGAAGAAAAGACAAGGTTGACGACTGGCACAAGATTGCCTATATTCAGACACTCATAAATAGCTCAGGTTTCTTCTAAATTAGGTCTTTCCTTATTGGTGACGACGCTTAATTAACTATGCACTTCAATTCCATTTCCACCTCGACATCTTGTACGAAGTTTGATTTTTCTGTTTCAGTAAATAGATTCTAGAGGTACTAACTAGAGCAGTTCATCTTCTTTCCTCTATTTAATAGAAACTATTCTCTGAGTAGTTCAACTTCTTTCTCTATTTTATTGAGACTCTTTATTATTAATGCTCGGTTTGTCTTCAACATTTGTATAACATGTGATGTATGTTGTATGCAGCTTGTTTGTGGGAAAGGATAATGCAGAAATACAATTATTACATTACGAAACTTATCTTAGAATATTATTAGCATGAAATATGTTCTAAGGCCCTACTTGGTATCACTGTAAAGGTTTCCTGTTGGGAAATGTTTGTAACTGCAAATAATTACTGCAGTAGATGTTTACATCGTAAATAATTTTTGGTTCTTGGTATACTCGGTGTAATGAGCTGCAAACATCTACTGCTGCTTGGATGCACATGTAAATGCAAAAGGTCACATTCCATTAAACCACCACCTCTATTAGGCATTTCACCGAACATCTGTCCTACCTCCTTCTCGTTTAAGTTTTAGCAATCCAAAATAGATTTTATTGAGTATAATTTCTCAAACTTAATTAATAAGATGGTATAAAACCTATTGAAATTGAATATTTTTTTACAATTTCAATCTAATAGATTGCATTTGAACCCAAATCTACCTTAACTTTAACACAATTTGAACCCAAAACAACTCTAAGATTAACATCCTTTATCCAAAAAACTTTGATTTACTTTTGCCTAAAATCGAGTGAGTTAAACTCAAATCAACCCTAGATTTTTTATTGCTGCCCTAAAAGTGATTGAAGTTGAACCTAAATCTACCATAAAATTTACAGATCTTATCATCAATCTAAGATTTTTTTTTATTGTTGCCCTTTAAATTTTAAAAAAAACTAGATCTTATCATCAATCTACATCAACAGTCTTTGTTTACTGTGAGAGTGAGAGAGAAAGTGAAACCTATATCTTCTTCCTTCACTCCCTCTATATCTTCTTTCACATGTTCGATCTTCATAATCTGGTCAAAACTTCTGAGATCCGAACGTCATCTAGATCTCTGATTCAATCCTCATCATCTGGTCCAATCATGATTTGTACTTGGTTGAGAAAGTAGAAAGAGAAGAGGTAGTGTTCTCTGATTCAATCATCATCATCTGGTTCAATTATTATTTGGTTACCTAGTTGAGAAAGTATAAAGAGAGAAGAGGTGGTAGGACATGAACTACTGGGTTTATAGGGTCAAGATGAGATGCCAACGATCGCTGCGAACATTCCACGCCCTAAAATGGCCGGGATCGTTTGCAAAAAGTTTAGCTTTAGAGTTATGGTACCACGGTTAACATTCCCCATGTGTTGTTTTGTTTAGTCTTTCCTTTAAACACACAGTTTGATTCTTTTAGTAGATAATGTTCATGATCAAGTATGCAAAAAGGTTTATTGAATGATCATCAAACATGAGCATCCATAAACCTCAGATCCTTGTTGAATTTGTAGGAAATAAAGAACAAGTCGAATCACAACTTAAGACCAAGCTGATCTTAGTTTGGTTGGCCAAGTTAACACACTGGAACAATAATCTCATTGATATCGAAACTGAGATCAACCCGAGTTAGTCGCTACGTGATTGACATAGTTGATTGTTGGCAAAAGCAAACATTAATTTATCCTGAATTTAAATATCAAACTGTTATAAGGCTCTGATATTGTAAAGAACTGCCAAAAGAACCCTACAACCATTTTAAAACATTTAACAAAAATAACTGCAATTTGGAAGATACCCTTGAAAAATTATGAACTCATCTAATGTGCTTTTCTATTTTCTAGTATCAACCTACAAAAAGAAAGAACAAGAGAAAAGAAATGAAAAGAATGCTGATTTTTTATTTTTATTTTCATTCTGGAATTGCTAATAGAGAAATAAATAGTTGGTTTAGTGCCTGGCACTTGAGCTGTCTTAAGCAAAATTCCTCATGCCATGTAAATGATGGTCCTTTCTGCTGTATCTCTAATTGAGACATGATAAACAAAGAGTTATGATGAACCAACATAACCTCTGAATTGAATGAACAATGTAAAACAAAATATGACTCAAAACCATTTAGTAGCTTAGATTCCTGTGTATATATAAATAAATTGATATTGACTAGAACTATTGTTATATGATCAAGTCCATTCATTGTGCCAGTCAAGCCATACAAGAAGACAAGCATGAAGAAATACCATGAAAAAGAAAAAATACCAGGATCATCAAAAGCTTATCAACTATGAAACTGATTTTCCAAGAATATTTCTTAAATGGTTGGATGCATTGAATGTCCCCAACTAAGCCAACAAGGCAACAAAGATCAAGAATGGCAACCTGGCCATGAAATTCCCTAAAAAATAAGAAAACGTCAAGATAGAAAAAACTTATCAACAATAAAGACAAAAAGTGCAAATATAAGAGGCACAACTCACCACTTTGGTAAGAAAACATACATAAAATAAAACCAAAAATAAATATAAAGAAAGAATTTTCCCTTCATGTTCAATTGTGCATCATTCAAATCTTTTGTATCAGAGACAAGTACCAATCAGATTAACGATTTACTAGAGAATTTAGAAAATTAGATAATTTCCAAAACTCCATAGTAAACCGTCGACTGATCAGTTTTGATCTCTGCTCCTTATGTCAACCTTCAGATCTTTGTATCAGAGGCAAACACTAATCGAATCAACAATTTACCAAAAAATTATAGGAAAACTATCTATTTCCCACAATCTTATAGTAAATTGTCGACCGACTAGTTCTAACATCTGGTCTTACACTTTAAACAATGCCTTGTACTTCAGATGTTATATCTATTTATAATGCTCAAGATGACCTTTGGTGACATCTAAGTCGTCCATTAATATTATGTTACGAACTCCAAACTAATTGGATAATTGGATTAATTCGAGGAAATCCAAACCTCCATTTGATTACTTCGAGTGTAATCTTACTCCCAATAACACATCAGTGTTCTAAATAAATATTCTTCTTTCTTTTTATTTATTTATCTTTTAACCCTTTAAATAGAGTTGTGAAATACTACACCACTTCCCACGTATAAAGAATAGCACCAAAATAGGTGCAAGACTCCCACTACTAACAAACTACTACTTGACTAAATCAACTAAAATATCTTAAACCTATTATCCCTAAAAAATAGCAACTACTCACACTACACGGTTACACTTTAAAAATAAAACTAACAAATTCTAATTTCTACAATAATTAAATAAATACAAAAGTAATATTAAAATTAGTCACATAACATATTAAATGTATGGAATCTTGACCGTCTAAATGGGGTAGGTAGGTTCCATCTCATTAGGATACCCGCCAGCTAGAAAAATCTTTATTGATGTGCAAAAATGGAAGAAAAATAAATTTATATAGTCACCTCCTCAACAAATAATCAATATTATATCTTCTGATATTTTTTTTATAAAAGTTTTCCATTTCAGGTCATTATACGTGGTTAAAATGGGGAATCTAAAAAACTAACTACTTTGCCGTAAATGGATAAGCTAGAAAGTCACGATTTAAGCTAGTTTTTGTAAGAAATCCAAAGACATTTTCTTACTAATAACCAGAGATTATTACTGAAACAATGACATTCTAACCAATTTCTACCCTATATGCGCCCTATATACACAGAAGTAATTGTGATATAACAACATTTATGGGTTCTTGGCATACAAAATAAAGGAATGATTGGTTCTTGAAGTAAAGTAATGGACATACGATATAAAGGCCATTGGTTTCGTGGAATAGTCAATTTCTCCGGAATTGGATGAAAGGAATCCACACGACGGAAAAGCCTTAGAATTCAATTACATAGAAATAAAACAATTTCCATTTTCGAGTAAAAATGCTTATTAATTGCATCCGAGGGAGTGTGCATACTAACTTAAATTTTTTCTAAATGCAAAAACTACCCTTTACAATAATTTAGTACCAAATAAAGATTACATCTATATCCCCACCATCACAACCATAGCCAACACACCATATCATCATCATTCCCACCTCACCATCCTCATCAGCGCCACTACCACCACCACCTACTAACAGCACAATGTCATCACGACCTCATCACCATTGCCACATACCACGGACACTGCTTCCACCTCATCATCGCCAAAAACAAAAACAAAAACAAAAACAAAAATAATTCATGATATATTTTATATTATTAATTTATTCTGGTAATTCAAAACATAGGGCCCATAAGCAAGTGTTAGGTGAAATTAGTAGTGTAAAACCAAGTGGACCAACACGAATTTAAGTTGATCAAAATCCTCCCGTGGATTATTTCTAGCTCCATAGGCTGGTGTATGCAAAGTGTTGGTGAACATAAAATCCAAAAAATTAAAAATGAAAGGAATTCTACAAGGTACCTAGCAACGAGTCAAGGTTAAGGTCGACTCTAAACAGGTCAGCGAGTCAATATTATCAAACATTAACCCTAATTAATTTATGAAACTGTGTATTTTTTAAAACTCTAACTATGACTAGTTTGACATTTTCTATATAAAACAAGGAATTAAATCAGAATTCAGGGTCAACCCTTACCTAACAGGGTTGAACGGGTAATGTATCAGAAATACTTAAACCTAATTACTTATTTCGTTAGCGGGTCGTAGGTCGCGTAATATTTTGCCACCTCTAATGTAAGAGACTGTGAATAGGACTTCAAGGGACTACTTTGAGCATATATAAAATCACATGATATTAGGGATTTACGAATTACTTTATTGTATCTATGGTATGTGTGAAAGTTGGACGGGTTGAGCTCGACCAACCCGTGACTAACTCAACGTTGGGTTAGGATGGGTTAAGACAAGATTTTTTGGTTATGGGCTCGGTCACGGTCAAAAATTTTGTCAACCAGAAAGTTTTGGGTCAAGTTTAGTCAGATGGCTTGGTCAGCCAACCCAACCCAACCCGAGTCCGACATCTAACATATAAAAATAGTTATATGTGTATGGTCCATATATTAGATATATCAAGTGATTTTTTGATTTTGACCTATTTTGTATCATACATTTAAATATAATAAAGAAAATCAACCCTAAGTAGCACGATCAACTCGACATTGCCCGCTTGGGTTGGGTTGGGTTGAGAAATTCTCTACTCGAGGTTGGGTTAGGTTGATGTTTCTGAATCTCGGGTTAGGCTAGCTCAGTCAGCACATTAACATAATCTAACCCACCCGACTTTCACCCTTAATCTATGGATAATTCTATGTCCAAACCTTGTTGCATTCTCTCTTTCTCAAAATGTCCCCACCTAAAAAGGGGTCCTAAAAAAGGAAAATTCTGATTTTACCCTACTTTTTCTTTATTAATGAGCCATTTGGGGGTGTTTGGTTTGAGAAAGTGGGGGAAACCACGTTTAGACTAATTCTATTCGAACATTTTTTTATGGCTAAGCCTCACTGCGCCCCTCTTTCTTAAAACGTACCCTACTGAAAAGGGGGTCCAAAAGAGATTTAACATTTCAATTCCACACCGTTTTTTTCTTAGTTAATATTTCACTTATTTTTACTCGTCGTTTACACTAGTCTATATACCCCACAAAGAGATACGGAAGGGTTGATTTTTTTTTCTGAGGATGATCTCATCACTACAAATCACATCATTATAAAACTTTTGACCGCACTATAAGATGGTTAAAATAAATGATTTAGGTTAAACTTTGGATTAAATTTAGATGGAGATAAAAAAAAATTCTAGAGCGATTTGAATTATTGTTAGAATGATTTACATGGTAAGGAGATCATCCTCACAAAATATCAGCTATTTAATTATTCTATGTGGGCCCCATAGACAGGTGTAAATGGATAGTAACATATGGATGTCAATGGATAGTCGAAAATTCGAATTCGTTTTCGAATTTTTGGATATTATCCGATATTTCGAATATCAGAGTCGGATATCGAATATAATATTTGTTATCGATAATGTCTTAATTGGATTGATATGGATTCAAATATTAAGGAATTCGCTCTGTTAATATCCGATTTGATAAGATCACATACATACAAAAAAAATATCATATAAGATATATGAAAAATGTATACAATATATACTTATATATATCATATATTATATAATAAGTATTAGTATATATAAAATGCAAAAAAACTTGTCCGAATATAGTATAAAATAAAGTTCGATACTACCAATTTTCAGGTATTGTCTGAATTAGATGGACTTATCGGATACGAATTCGAATTGTGAAATGTTCAAATATCAGATCGAGAGGTCCCCAATCTCTATACTATGCTAAGTCTAATTAGGTCTAAGTGGGTCCCACCCATGCATTAACTCTTATGATCTAATAAATCTCTCAAATAATTAAAGATAAGCAATCAAATAAGCAAACTGAGAACATAAAACAGGAAAAATAAGCAAGCATCACAATGCACAAGATTTACGTAGTTCGGCAAGATTGCCTACATCGACGGACGACAATGAATTCTTTCTACTATAATAAAAACAACGAAGAATAGTTACAAGGACTTACCTCACACGCAACCCAAGCTCCAAATCTCACAACCTTACAAGGATTCTTTTAAACCCTCAATGTTGAAAGCTCTCACCAATATTGCTCTCACTTCTGTATCTATTACCTAGAAAACTCCCAATAAATTCCTATTTATAGGCCTACAAGAGTTCTCTACAAAATGGGATGAAACCCAGTCCAATTAGAACTCAAACAGCTAATTTCGCAAGCCAAACCGCCTTACTCGAGGCGGTGCTTTCGAAAGCACCTTGTTTGCTTTCGAAAGATAACCTTCCTGGTAGAAAAAACGCGAGGCTGCTTTCGAAAGCAACATCTTGCTTTTGAAAGCACAACCATCTAACATAGTTTCCTTGAGCTGCTTTTGAAACTGAACAGCTCCCTTTCGAAACCAAAGTCATCTGACTTTCTCTTCCAACATGCTTTCGAAATCACTCCTCTTGCTTTCGAAAGCAAATAGATCTGACATCTATTCTCCACTTAGTTTCGAAAGCACTATCTAACTTTCGAAACCAACAGCCTTTTTCCAGATTTTACCAAAATAACTTACCGTTTATATATATGTCCATGAGATGTTCTTGTGGGAGAATTTGAAAATCTTGCACAGGAGGAAATAGAGAAGAATGCTTTTAGTTGTTTTGAATCAGTTTCAAATTGATTTTTTGTGGTTCTCAGTTTTAGTCAAGAATTTGGATTACTGTTTTTGGAATTTTATAAACTGTGAGAATATGATTTTCTAAAAGAAATTTTGGAAGCAAAATTTTAAAAAGTTTATTTTCTGAAAATGGGTTGGTTACTAGTTAGTAAGTTCGCGAATTACTCGTGAATAATTCGCAAACCGAACGTATCAATGTCGTACCGAACCAAATAACCGCATGATTCAATGAGTCGGAATTATTCGCGCATTCTTAACATGTCCCAAATAATTCACGAATCCGAACTGAACATTTGAATAATTCTTTTTTAAAAAAATCTTAGTTATTGTTCAGTCCACTATACTAGTTACATTGCGATTATTGGATGTGTTATTGTATTATGTATGCGTTATTTAATCACATGGCTTATCCATCAATACTTAGTTAGTTATAATTTCTGATGGGATGACATAAGAAATTAGTTCTTATGTCTAATTGATTTCACATACTCTTGTACTTTTGGATTTTGTTAATTGAATATAATTATTTCACTTGGAGACTTATTGAATGTGTATTGTTAGTATTGTAGTTTATGATAAGATATAATATTTTTTTATGATAAGATATAATATTTTTAGATGTGGTACTTTTAGATATATCCAAATTTTTAAGCTAATTTTTTGACAAATCATCCGAACTATACTTGAATTATTCCTGAACCACATTTTTACCGAATTCCGATTATTTGACCGGATACTTGACAGAATTTTTCGTCTATGAGTTCGAATAATTCCCAAATGATTCCCGAACCGAACTTTTACTGAACACCGAATTACTAACTATGGGCTGGTTTAAGGATTGTATCTGAAAACACGTTTCCCAAAATGGCTTCAAAAAATGCGTTTTCATGGATATTTTGTACCTCTTGTTTTTTAACTGAAAATTTGGATCACGAATTAAAAGGCAGCTTTGTTGAGTCACGTTTCAAATTGATTGTTTGTGGTTCTTCTCAGTTTTGGGGATAGAACAGTTTGATGATTTGAAATCAATCGTAGTGCTTGATACACTTGCAAATTTTAGATACGGTAAATGTAAGTAGCAAGAGCATAGAGCACAGAGCGGGAGCGAGAACGAGAACGAGAGCGGGCGCAGGAGCGTCGGAGCAGTCGATTAAAAAATATTTTTAGTTTCAAAATGCATTCAGAGTAGGAGCGTCGAAATGTGGTTCGGAGCGGGAGTGCGAGGTTCCAGAGCAGGAGCATTGCTCCTGTACCAAGGTTTCAAATACTTAGAGGTAAACTGATGATGTAGATCCCATGTGAGTTAATTGGCAACCCTATGACAAACCCACTGCCTTTTATTGGAAAGTTGTGAAGATGTTGCCATTATAGGAGCGGATGGAGCCCCTTATAAAGTAAGATGTGTTGCTAACATTTGAAGTTTCTATATGGTTTGTATGGATGGGGGATTTTAAATATGGATTTTGTTGGGACTAGGGATTTGGTGGAAAACTAGTTATAAATCATGTTATAAATCTAACAGGTTTTCCATCAAATTCCTGGTCCCCACAAAATTCCTACTTAAAATCTCCATCCAAACAGACCAATAGTGGATTGTTGATTGCAAAAATCTGAAATACTCTTTAGCTCAAATCTTCCCAACAGAAAATTTAAAACATCGACTTACCTGCTACCCATAGAATCCATGTCAATCTCACACTACATTTTACAAAATGAAAATTTTATTTACGACTGGGATCATCATTATTAAAAATCACATTATTCTAAAATTTTATCAAAGTTGGTGAAAATTGAGTCTAAAATGGTTCAAAAAGCTCAAAGTTCTATAAATAGTTGATAGGTTTGAGAGTTTTAAAACAACATGAATTTTATAGAGGATGATCACCGTACTGAGGAAATTATCAAAAGAAAAAAATAATCGTGAAATAATAATGCAGTTTGACAAAGTGATTGGGAAAACTGAATAAATTATGTAAAATGAATTATTCTATAGTCATTCCTACCCAATCAACTTTAGATAGATGGGATAGAAGTTTTAAAATGATATGATTTTTTGTGTGGATGACCTACATGATGAGTAGATCATCCTCATAAGAAATCAGCCCTCAGATCATCTCTATTTGATCCCTATTAGATTGTATGAAAAAAGTATTTCAATCACCATTTGTGACCAATTAACTTTTCATAGGACTAGAAATTTTAGAATAATATAATTTATTGTGATGATGATCTTACATGTTGAGAAAATCATCCTCATAGAAATCAGTCGTAAATCATCTCCATGTGAGTTCCAAACAACTATGTAAAAACTATAAGAAAAGGAACTACGTAAAAAGATACATTCACTAATTGGAAAGGGGACAAGTAGGAATATTAAGTATATTTGAACACATTTAATAGCTACATGTAATGACGCACATCGTACATACCAATCAAGTAGTTAGGTACCAATTGGTTTTGATATACATTTATATGAGATCTTTATAAATTGGCAATGGGTAGAGTGGCCAAGATCTTTATATATTTATTGTTACTTCTAATAAAAATACGATTTCATCCTCACTGAAAATCAACTTGAAAATAAACTCTTGAATCATCTCTTTGTAGGCTCCAAATAAGAGTTTTGCAAAATCTGAACAAAACTCTTTTAAAAAAGAGTTTGTAGCCCATGATTGTATGAAGGACTTCAAAATAGTGCAATATGAAAGAAAAAAATCCAAGTTAGGAATCTGGCGAGGGTTCAAAACAACACATTACAGAGACATCATTTGATATTGGATAATGATGCAGTCACCAGTAGCGTTCGTCCAATGATTTCAGACGTGGAGATTTATATAACGTGAGGGCGCATCTATAGTCGTCAATGCAACTGATGAAAATTTGGTACCAACACCCGCTAGGCATATCAGAACTCAAAATTTGGTATCTGTTTTTGTAGCAACCCAAACACATCAGACCAATCTGTAAAAGGCTGAAGGTCTGTATCTATCAATCTATCTCTTATTCTCTCTCCCTGGCCAAAAAAAGTCCCACAGAAAATAAAAAAATCTCAAGATCATAAAAAGCTAGCCACAACACTTCCATTTAAAAATGAGAAGATCCCATGATGTCGACAAAAGGTTATCAACTATAGTACTAATACCGGCAAGAAAATTTCTCATGTGGACTCAATGTGCTAGCTAACCATACATTGAAACTGCAAGCATGGAGACCCACTAGAGAAACTTCCATATATAAAAAATAAGAAAATTTCATGGTCTTCAAATGCAAATCAACTATGAAGCTTATAGACTAAGGGATTAAGAAATGCATAAATTGGAGGCACAACTTGCCATTTCTTGTGAGAAACACAAAAAATATTAAACGACAATAAATGTATGGAGGGATTTTCTCTTCATGTTCATCCTCCTATCAACCTTTCAAAATCTAATATATATCAGAGGCAAATACTAATCGGATCAACGATTTACCAGAAAATTGTATAAAATTAAAAATCATACAATCTCATGGTAAATTGTTGACCGATCAGTTTTAATCTCTGTTCCTTCTATCAACCTTCAAACTTTGTATCAGAGGTAAACACTTATCGGATCAATGATTTACCAGAGAAGCTCAGAAAACAACTAGCCACTTCCCACGCTTCAATGGTAAATCGTTGACCGACCAGTTTTCATCCCTGGTCCTACTCTTCATACTCTGTCTTACTCTTCATTAGATGCTATGTCTATTTATACTGCTCCATATGACGTTTGTTAAAGACTACACCATTCATCAATAATGAGATGCATGCATTCTGATAGTCAAAATTTCCTCCATGGAATATCTGTTAGGAATTTTGTCATACCAACGACACATCCCCGACGCACAGCGGAACAGGCTTAAGGATCTTGAGACTTAATAACGATGATTCAACAAGAAAATATAATTTCTAAGATAAAAACAAGCATCAACCACAACACAAGATATACGTGGTTCACCCTCATGGGCTACATCCACGGCCAAATCGGCGCACCGGAGAAACTTCCACTATTATCAAAAACATATTACAATGCTTCTTACTCAACCAACCAGATAAACATACATCAAGGATGTTACAAGGCTTACCGGAGAACACCAACGAGAATCCATTAGAGATCGACTCTCTAAACTACTCCCAACAGCACACTCACATCATCTTCAACCTTGAAAGCCTATCTCCATGGTTGTACATAGTAACAGAGGAGAGAACACATGGAGAACACTAGAAACTTAGGTTGGGGCAGGGGCCCCAAATCCCATGAAGAAACCCTCAAACCCTAGATCCTCATAAACCCTTTCTCTCTCTCAACAAGTCTCTCACACTTTTGGATTCCTCACTACACAAGAAGACCAAAACCCTAGGTTTACCTCTTCTTGAACGTTAGGAACTCCAACACCTTTACATTGGCCTCATGGCACTCTTTAGCACACCTCTAACCTATCTATTACCTCCCTATTTATAGGTTTATAAGAGGTATCCATGAAATAGGAATCCTAGTCCAAGAAGGACTCAAAAAATAGCAACTTCATAAATTAGCAATTGCATTCCACGGGGGGGTTGCCAAAAACTCTACAATATCCACCTAGAACATCTTAATTAAAAAAGTCTTAAATGGAAAGATATAAATGCATACAACCACACCTCCACAACAAATATAGTCACCATATCCTTTAAGATATTTTGGATAAAAAGTTTCCACTCAAGGGCGATTGTCATTATATGCGGAGAAGACGGGAAACCTAAAAGGCTAACTACTTCGTTGTAAATGCGTAAGCTAAAAAGAAATGATTTAGGCTAATTTTTCTAGAGTGCAAAGTTATTCTCCTACTAATAATTGATCATACAAGTCAAATAAAGACAGCACAACTACTATTTTATGCCTTATCTGTGCACTATAAACACGAACAATGATTTTGATATAAAAGCATGCATTTCTTGTTTGTTTTTATACAAAATATACAATGCTTCATTGAAGCAGTGAAATAGTGAAAATATAAGAAGAAAAGATGCGGCTCAACCACATTAAGCCCAAGTACATGATTAGAGTTTACCCACCTAAAACAATCACATCGAAATATAATCTTGGAAAATATTTGGATTAGCTGATAGTGGAAACAAACTCAAAACATGGGCTAACTAACCAGGATACACAAAAATGACGAGCAATAAAATGATTCCCTATCTGGAAAAAAATCCAATTAGTTGAATTAAAATATCTAAACTTCATAAAGGATATTAAATACACACGAACTAAATAAACAAAACAATTTTGCACTATACCTTACCTAACATAATTGATCAACGACATAAACGGATTGTTAATTTTATATTTGAATTCTGCTGCGAAGACATCACTTGTGACTTAGAAATATCAAGAATCTCACGGATACACGAAGTCGATGTATCAAGATCCAATTATATGCCAAAATATACTTTTGTGCATCGTATCTAGGGCTGCACAAGGTTCGGTTTAGTTAGGCTTTTTGTCAAATCCATAGCCAAACCATTAATTAATTTAGGAGGACCAAAATCATACCAAGCCATGATGGTTTTTTTTTAGAACCAAAATCACACCATCGGTTTTTTAAATTTTTTGGGTTATTCAGTTTTTTCTAAATTTCGGATTTTTTAAAGGTTTTTGATTTTCATAACAAACAAATCATTCAAAACTAAAGTTTAACTAGATTAAAAAAAATTAGCATATGCCATTTATCAATAGATCATTTAAACTTAAACTAAAATATGACATAATTAGAGCATTTGCATTATAAAAAATTAAAGTTCGTTCAAACTTAAAATATAAAAAACTGATAATAACCAAATATTTATTTAAATTTAAAACATGAAAAAAAAATGTCCAAGTGTTTAACCATCTTAAGTAATTATTAATTCTCTCTCTTTTTTGTGAAAATTATTAAATTTAATATGAGAAGATCATCCTTACTAAAAATTATATCAATCAAAAATAATTATAAGGTAATTTATAGGCCATCCATTTTAATTATTACTTTTAAATTAAATTTTGATAGGTTTAAAATTTTAGGAACGATATGATTAGGGGCAAAGTCATAAATTATTTTAAGGAGAAAACCGTAAAGCACAACAAATTTCTTTGTTGTGCCTAAAAGCTTGTTGGGTACTTGTTAACAAATGAGTTGGTCAAATTCTAATTTTACAAAAAACTAAGGCACAATATACTAAAATCTTAATAATTGGTGGGGCACTCAATTTCTTTGGTATTAGATGTTGGAGTTTAAATTTTTTTGGTGGGGTACACTCCCCAACAACGTGCAAGATAGCTCGTCCCCAAATATGATTTATTTTATTTTTTATGAAGATACATGATAAAGTTTGTGAAGAGTTCATCTTCATATCTTAGATATCTCTATATGGATCCCAATATATTTTCCATAGCAACATAATGGCAATTTTAATAATGGTATGTCCACAATTGAATTTTTTCACAATAAAAATAATAAATATATTATAAATTGTGATTATATTAAGAGTCAGGCTCATTAATTCATATTTTCATAAGTTATCATGCATATTTATACATAATAATGCATGTGTATACTATATAGGTATATGTACGGTTTATTTTTATTTTTTTGGTTTGGTCTTTCAGTTCGGTGTTTTTGGTACGATTTCGGTTTTTTTAGTTTTTTGAAAACATGAAATCAAAACCAGACCATAAATATTGGTTTTTGTGCGGTTTTTCGATTTTTCAGGTTTTGGATTTTTTGGTTTTACGGCTTGTCGGTAATTTTTTCAGTTTAGACCGGATTTAAAACCCCACCATGTGCAGCCCTAATCGTATCAGTCTAATGCTAAAAAAACAAAAAGATAGATTTCTTTAACAATTAAGTCTACATCTTTTTCCTTTTTGAAAAATATTTAGAGAACTTTAATCCTCATAAAAAGTTAATATTCATTACAGATGAAGGATCTGCAATAGCTTTATTCTTTGCCATAACAACTTTATGCAGCACCAAGAATCTTGATGATAATGTAAATATAATCGTTGTTTCTTACATTCAATAGATGGTTAAATTTAGAACAATGAGCAGACTGTTGACTAAAACACTGAGAAAAAGCACTTCAGCGCAGATTAAGATGCTAAAAAAACGAAAAGAAATCGAAAATGACATTGAAGAACACAATAAGAAGATCAAAAGTGATATACATTGTATGAAGATATTGGTCATAATAAAGTTCAATGCAAGTGATTAACATCATGTATGTACGCGTGTACCTATGCAAAAATCTAATCATAAACAACAGCTATCATCTGCAGTAGTGGAACCAGTATTTATTAAAACAAAGTGAACATGAGGATCTAATATTTGATAAAGAAAATAAATAATAATAATTTACATAGGAAATTTTGTGTCTTCCTCAACTTGAGGTGTTGGATTTTGTAAAAAAGAGGATCTAATATGAAGCAAGAAGAATAAATTTCACACGGGATTTTGTGTCTTCTTCAACCTGAGGTCAAGGATTTTGTAACATGAGTTAGTAACAGTAGCAAAATGTTCATGGGTATGTACGTTCTCCTTTCCATACATGGGCTATGTAGTAATCATATATGTGTTTTATGCTTCCATAATTTTATTATTCTAACTGTAACAACTCATATATATAAATAAATTAAAGGGGGGAAGTTCGACTAAGGGCATACAAGTCATCTCACTCTCTCACGTTTTCCTCTCTCTCCCTAATCTTCTTCTTCTCTTCTTCTTCTCCTCTCCTTGTTTTCTTTTTCTTTTTTCTTTTTTTTTGAGGAAAAAAGGTTTATATTAAAGAGAAGAAAAGACTTAGGTCAATAGATTGCACCGAGCCACTACAAGAAGCAGGCAGAGAGTAGATTGACACTATCACCTCCCATAACAAATAAAACCTAAAAATAATAGCTTTCAAAAATACAATCAATAGAACCCCAAGAAACAGTAAAGTCTTTACATTCAAGATTAACTCATCCACGGGACTTGATTTATGACTATCTTTCAGTCCAAATCACCCACCAAAGATGCACGTGTGGTAGCAGCAGACATACTTTCCTTCCTTGATCCTTTTCTTCATTCTTCTCTTGTCAACTGATTTTTTACCCTCTAAGAGCATCCACAGTGGTATGTTAAAATACCTTTTTACCTTATTTGAGTTGAGTAGTGGGTAGGGGAAAATAAGAATTTCCCCCTACGAGAGTCCCAGATAGGCTAAAATTAGCTTTTTGGAAATGAGTCTGCAGAAAGATTTACGGGGCGTGGAGCAGAAAGTACGTCCCATGGAACGTAGAGGTTAGTCCACGTCTCAATTTTTTTTATTTTTTTTTTTAAAAAAATTTGCATGGGGCGTGGGGCTATCTCCACGCCCCATTCAGGCGTGGTGGTAGTACCACGCCCTATACTGGGGATGTAAAAAATTTGGAGGGGGGAAGGGAATTTGGAGGGGGAAGGAAGAAGGAAGATAGAAGGGTGAAGAAGATAAGAAATGGAGAAGAAGGAGAAGAACACCTCCTGGACTGAGTCTGGAGGTGTTCTTCTCCTGTTTCGGTATTTTTATAAAAAAAAAAAATTTCAAAACATGCCAGGCGTGGTCCCTGGATGCCAGGCGTGGTCCAGGGACTGCGCCTGGCGTTTTTAAATTTTTTTTTTTTTAAAAATGACAGTTATATCCTATAACGAGTTTTTAAATAATTTCTCAAACTTTTTTAAAAACCTATCACTGTGTAACTCGGTCTTGTAGGCTAAATAAGAGAAAGCTAAAATACCTTTTTAGCTTATATGACTGTGGATGCTCTAACTAAACATGTATAATGTACTTCTTTCTTTTTCCCTTATTTTTCAAGTGCTAAACAAACGCTTCTATGCTGAAATTTGAATATAAAACTGTTTGAAAGCTTTGATATAACCTGGGAAAAAAAAACACACACAATCTTAAAGTTGCCTCTACTGACAACACTAACCTCGTTTCCCCAAGTACTATTTTTATTTTTTCCAACAATATGACCTGGGAAAATCAGAGAACTTGATATTTGTGCGCCAATATCTATTCGCAAAGTAAAGATATCACCAAGAAATATTTCATGGTCAGATGCATTTAATGTTCCAGCCAAAGACCAAGCCATATTAAGCAAATGCAGGGTAACCTAGTCTAACACTCAATAAAAAGCTAAAAACCATGATCATCAAAAACTTGTTAAATATGAACCTCAATTATGAAAATAGAAAATGAACAAATAATGGAAGGAACATTCAACACCTTTGCTAAGAAATATACAAATCATATAAAGAAAATAACTACCAAATAAATTAATTCATCTTAATCTTCCATTTAATAAACCTTCAAACCCTTTATATCGGAGACAACTATTAATACGATTAGCTATTAATAAAATGTAAAGGAAATATTTTCTTTCCCTGTTCCAATTAATTAACCTTCAAAACCAAACCTAACCATCATAGAAAGGAAAAATATTGTTCATATTAAAGTTGAGATACCATCAAATGATATTCGCAAGATATTTTGAAAGCCATCTCCTTGTCTTTTATACCTTGGATTTGAGGATTTGATAGTATGGGCAATCAAGCTATAAAATCCTATATCTCTCAAGTCTTTGGAGATTTGGTTGTTAGGAATTTCGTCATAGCAACGACACATCCCCGACGCACAGCGGAACAGGCTTAAGGATCTTGAGACTTAATAACGATGAATCAACAAGAAAATATAATGACGAAGATAAAAACAAGCATCAACCACAACACAAGATATACGTGGTTCACCCTCACGGGCTACATCCACGGCCAAATCGGCGCACCGGAGAAACTTCCACTATTATCAAGAACATATTACAATGCTTCTTACTCAACCAACCAGATAAACACACATCAAGGATGTTACAAGACTTACCGGAGAACACCAACGAGAATCCATTAGAGATCGACTCTCTAAACTACTCCCAACAGCACACTCACATCATCTTCAACCTTGAAAGTCTATCTCCATGGTTGTACATAGTAACAGAGGAGAGAACACATGGAGAACACTAGAAACTTGGGTTGGGGCAGGGGCCCCAACCCCCATGAAGAAACCCTCAAACCCTAGATCCTCACAAACCCTTTCTCTCTCTCAACAAGTCTCTCACACTTTTGGATTCCTCACTACACAAGAAGACCAAAACCCTAGGTTTACCTCTTCTTGAACCTTAGGAACTCCAACACCTTTACATTGGCCTCATGGCACTCTTTAGCACACCTCTAACCTATCTAGGACCTCCCTATTTATAGGTTTACAAGAGGTATCCATGAAGTAGGAATCCTAGTCCAAGAAGGACTCAAAAAATAGCAACTTCATAAATTAGCAATTGCCTTCCAAGGGGTGTTGCCAAAAACTCTACAAATCTCCACCTTTTTGGCAAACCCACCTTCACACCTCTTAGAACCATCTCCTCGATCAAAATACGATGATTTTGAAGCACCATCCAAGTCTGCCACCATCTTCAACCTTGAAGAACACATGTGAAACTACACCGTCTCACTACTGCAACTTGAAAACTTCAAATACACCATCAACTGAATCCTCGCGCAAGATTCCCACATTGATCACCAAGAGAACCATCCAAAAGAAACATCACCAGCTCCACCTAATCAAGGCAAGCTAAAACCTCCAGCACATGTCAAGATTACCGTGTGTTTGAACATCACCATCAAACCCACAAATGCGATTAACAGGCTTACCTATAAGCAATTCAACAAGCCATCGCCAATCCGACAAACTTACCACCATCACACCCAACATACTTGCTTATTAATATGTACCGTGTGACACCGCCCAAAGTAACGTGGTCTATGCAAACGAGATCGGGCACATCCTTGAAACAACCCGCGCAAGCCATCAAGAATAATAAACAGATTTAAACAAATCTCAAAACATCTCGTGCATACCTTCGGAGCTTTGCTGGACCGCCCCTAACACATGAGAATCACCATCTCATCTTTGTAACCCTTTCTTTATAGTGTACGGCTACCCACACTTCCAAGAACTGCGTAGAACACTTCATCCCGCTCCAACTTCACAGGAACCCAATGAAGACTTTCTTTCTACACCCATCTTCCAAGATCCGCGTAGAACACTCCATCCCGCTCCAAAACTTCACAAGAGCCCAATGAAGAATTTATTTCTACACCTATCTTCAAGTTGAACCACCCCAATTTGTGAATCACACCACAAATCACTTACTTGTGTTGAACAGATCAAAACATTATCTTCACATATCCTCCACCCGAACGAAACTCCCGTTCTTTACCATTCAACTTATTATGAATCAAATCCAAACAGCCAACTTCACAGCTCTCCAAATCGAACCTGCCACACCCGTTTGTTATGATACAACAAACTACACGGTTTTCCAGGTCGAACCACAGCTCTGATACCAGTTTGTTAGGAATTTCGTCATACCAACGACACATCCCCGACGCACAGCGGAACAGGCTTAAGGATCTTGAGACTTAATAACGATGAATCAACAAGAAAATATAATGACGAAGATAAAAACAAGCATCAACCACAACACAAGATATACGTGGTTCACCCTCACGGGCTACATCCACGGCCAAATCGGCGTACCGGAGAAACTTCCACTATTATCAAGAACATATTACAATGCTTCTTACTCAACCAACCAGATAAACACACATCAAGGATGTTACAAGACTTACCGGAGAACACCAACGAGAATCCATTAGAGATCGACTCTCTAAACTACTCCCAACAGCACACTCACATCATCTTCAACCTTGAAAGTCTATCTCCATGGTTGTACAGAGTAACAGAGGAGAGAACACATGGAGAATTCTAGAAACTTGGGTTGGGGCAGGGGCCCCAACCCCCCATGAAGAAACCCTCAAACCCTAGATCCTCACAAACCCTTTCTCTCTCTCTCTCAAGTCTCTCACACTTTTGGATTCCTCACTACACAAGAAGACCAAAACCCTAGGTTTACCTCTTCTTGAACCTTAGGAACTCCAACACCTTCACATTGGCCTCATGGCACTCTTTAGCACACCTCTAACCTATCTAGGACCTCCCTATTTATAGGTTTACAAGAGGTATCCATGAAGTAGGAATCCTAGTCCAAGAAGGACTCAAAAAATAGCAACTTCATAAATTAGCAATTGCCTTCCAAGGGGTGTTGCCAAAAACTCTACATTGGTCCTGCCGTAATCCTTCTCTGTATTTAATGGTGTCATGATCTCCTAAAGTTTTTGCATGGGGTTCTATTATCTAACAAACATTGAGGGATTAGAAATTTGGGTTTATCGACAATTGGAATTCCTACAAGATGATTTTCAACACCTCATTGCTCTTCGAACTCTAACAGTTCGGAATTATCTAAGATGACATCTTTGTGTATTGTGGGATGTAACATGTTACAGCAGTTAGATCTCTAAATATCGACAACTATTTAGGATTGACGGCTTTGACAGGGTAAATAGCCATTTCTTCTTTTCTTTTTTTGTGAAAGGAGGAGGATAGACAACCTTACATCACTTCAAAAATTTAGAAATTTTGAATTGAGGGAATTTAAAACTCTTGTAAGAAGGACTGCAACACCTCACTGCCCTCTAAACTTTGACTATTCAATCAGAAATACCATTTTGATCTACATAGACAATGAAGGAAAAACAAGGTTGATGTCTGGCACAAGATTACCTACATTCAGACACTCATAAACAGCTCAGGTTTCTTCTAAATTAGGTCTTTCCTTATTGGTGACGACGCTTTAATAACTATGCACCTCAGTTCCATTTCCACCTCTACATCTTGTACGAATTTCTGTTTCAGTAAATGGATTCTAGAGGTATTAACTAGAGCAGTTCATCTTCTTTCTTCTATTTAATAGAAGCTATTCATTGAGCAGTTTAACTTCTTTCTCTATTTTATTGAAACTCTTTATTATTAATGCTTCGTTTGTCTTCAACATTTGTACAACATGTGATGTATGTTGTATGCAGATTGTTTGTGGGAAAGGATAATGGAGAAATACAATTATTGCATTACAGAACTTGTCTGAGAATACTATTAGCATGAAATATGTGTTAGGATTTTCGCCCGTTGTATGCTTAGGATTCACCACAAATAATAACAAGCAAATACTAACACGAAAATAATAGAGAAAAGAAATAGAAACACACCACAAACGATTTACGTGGTTCACCACTCTTTGGCTACGTCCATGGCAAATAACAACTTCTTTCACTAAGATCAAAGGGATTACAAAGCAAGCCACACACTCAACTACTCTCACAAGCTTCTCTCTAGCTTGCTTCTCAAACTTCTCTCTCTCTACAATATTGGTTCTCTCTACAATATTGCTCTCACACTCTTCTCTCTATCTTCAGACTCACAACCCTTTCAAGAGATCTCACACTCTTAATGTTGTTTTTCTGAATGAATTAGGCTAATGCCCTACTCCTATATTTATAGCCTCCAATAGGTATCCCAATCCTAGAAGGAAAAGGGAATCCTAACTAAATATGAAAAGGAAACCCACCTAAAATAGAAGTTCCCTCAAATATAAGATAAGGAAGTTTCTAAAACCCACCTAAAATAGAAGTTCCCTTAAATACAAGAGAAAGGAAGTTTCTAAAACTTTAATTAATTTTTCCAAAAGTTCACACATCTCCACCTTTTGGAAAAATTTTACTTCACGTACTCGTTCTTCTCTTCATGCTCATTATCATCACTTGTTGGCAAAATACTTGCAGCTTCATCTTCAATCTTCTTTGATCCCTTTATCTTCATCTTATTGTTGTCTTTGCACTTCACCATCAATCATCCACATTGAGTAACTCCCAAGTTGCTCTCCATCTTGGGAATCACACTAACATCATCATCAATCATCGCATCATCATCATCTTCAAACTTGCATATCTCAAACACAGCATATGTTTGAGCCACATCTTCTTTCTTCAATATCTCCTTTTCTACCACTTTGGTAGACTTCATCACTGGCTTCCACTCCTTTGCAACTCTTGCAATTGCTCCACCTGCTCTATCAACTCTACTAGCTCCAACGGCTCTACCAACTGCTCCACCTGCTCCACCAAAATTTGTATTCCCTAAAAGGACATACAAATTATCAACCCTCTTTGCCATGAATATGATACGAGAATTCCTTTTAATTTTCATGAGCCCATACTTCACATCAACCTGACAACCCTTCAAATCCAGCGCACCCAAGGATATTACATTCCTTTTCACACTAGGAACATGACGCACACCAGTCAATGTCCTCAACAAACCATTTGTGGTCTTGATTTTGATTGTTCCAATCCCTACCACATCACACATCGCATTGTCACCCATAAAGACTTTACCAACTACAGGTGTGTAGGAGGTAAACCACTCTCTATGAGGACATATATGATAGGAACAAGCAGAATCAAGAATCCATTCTTTCGCTTTCGTTTCTTTATCGATAATTGACAGGACCTCTCCACAATCCTCATCATCTGACTTTCCAATGGCTATAGCAGCCGTTGTCTTCTCCTCTTCTTTCTTTTTCTTCTCAGGACAATCTCGTATCATATGCCCTTTCACTCCACAGTAGAAACATTCCAACTCCATGATTGGTTTCCTCTCTCTCGAGGCTCCACCCTTCCATGTACCACTTCCACTCTTCTTCCCTCCTTGAACAAACAGACCTAGTGACTTATCATGTTTCTCTTCCGCTTCTTCAAACTTTTCATCGGAGAATATAGCACTCTTTGCTTGTTCTAAAGTGATAGTGTCTCTACCGTAAAGTAGAGTCTTAATCAAATGCTTATGAGTACGGCGTAATGACGCAAGCAAAAGAACTGCTTTATCCTCATCCTCTAACTTAATGCCAACATTAGATAAATCACAAAGAACTCGTTTGAACTCACCTAGATGGGTGTGTAGATCTACACCCTCTTCTCTTACGAAAGAATACATCTGTTGCTTCAAAATCAGTCGATTGGTAAGACTTTTAGCCATGTAAAGGTCCTCCAACTTCTTCCATAATTCTATCGCAGATGTTTCCTCCATCACATCATACACAACTTCATCAGACAATCCCGAACGAATAGTACTTACCGCTCTTGAATTGATATTCTCCCACTTCTCATCATCCATCTTTGCTGGCTTCTTTTCTTTCCCACGCAACGCATCATCTAGACCTTGTTGAACCAAGGCATCTTTCATCCGAAGTTGCCACAAGGAAAAATTCTTCTTTCCATCAAATTTCTCTATTACCACCTTCCCATCTCCAATCGTAGCAAAAGCCGCCATTGTTGATCACCAAAAGCTCTGATACCAATTGTTAGGATTTTCACCACAAACAATGACAAGCAAATACTAACACTAAAAAAAAATAGAGAAAAGAGATAAAAGAAAACACAAACGATTTACGTGGTTCACCACTCTTTGGCTAAGTCCACGGCAAAGAACAACTTCTTTTACTAAGATCAAAGGGATTACAAAGCAAGCCACACACTCAACTACTCTCACAAGCTTCTCTCTAGCTTGCTTCTTCAACTTCTCTCTCTACAATATTGTTTCTCTCTACAATATTGCTCTCACACTCTTCTCTCTATCTTCAGACTCACAACCCTTTCAAGAGATCTCACACTCTCAATGTTGTTTTTCTGAATGAATTAGGCTAATGCCCTACTCCTATATTTATAGCCTCCAATAGGTATCCCAATCCTAGAAGGAAAAGGGAATCCTAAATAAATATGAAAAGGAAACCCACCTAAAATAGAAGTTCCCTCAAATATAAGAGAAGGAAGTTTCTAAAACTTTAATTAATTTTTCCAAAACTTCACAATATGTTCTAAATATCAAGTTGGTTTCTTTATTCATGTATTTTTTTGTTTAGTTTTTCCTTTAATTCCCATGGATCAATGTTTAGGGTTGTATCTAATACTATAAACCTATAGTTTGATTCTTTTGGTAGATAATGTTCATTATTAAGTATGCAAGAAGCTTTATTGAATGATCATCAAACGCGAGCATCCATAAAATCTCAAATCCTTATTGAATTTTAATGAAAAAAAGAACAAGTTGAATCACAACTTAAGACCAAGCTGATCTTAGTTTGGTTGGCCAAGTTAACACACTGAAACAATGATCTCACTGATATCGGAGCTGAGATCAGCCCGAGTTAGTCGCTACGTGATTAACTCAGTTGATTATCGGCAAAAGCAAACATTAATTTATCCTGAATTTAAATATCAAACTGTTATAAGGCTCTGATATTGTAAAGAACTGCTAAAAGAACCCTATAACCATTTTAAAACATTTAACAAAAATAACTGCAATTTGGAAGATACCTTAACAAATTACGAACTCATCCCATGTACTTTTCTATTTTCCCCAAAAAAAAAATATCAACTTAGAAAAAGAAAGAACAAGAGAAAAGAAATTAAAAGAATGGCGATTTTTATTTTTCCTTTTATTCTGGCACTGCTAATAGAGAAATAAATAGTTGGTTTAGTGCCTGGCACCTGAGCTGTCTCATGCAAAATTTCTTACGCCATGTAAATGATGGTCCTTTCTTCTGTATCTCTAACTGAGACATTATAAACAAAGAGTTATGATGAACCAACAAAACCTCTAAATTGAATGAACAAAGTTAAACAAAATATGACTCAAAACCATTTAGTAGCTTAGATTTCTATGTATATAAATAAATTGATATTGCCAAAAACTATTGTTATATGATCAGGTCCATTCATTGTGCCAGCCAAGCCATACAAAAAGACAAGCATGAAGAAATACCATGAAAAATAAGAAAATACTAGGATCATCAAAAGCTTATCAACTATGAACTGATTTTCCAAGAACATTTTTTAAATGGTTGGATGCATTGAATGTCCCCAACCAAGCCAACAAGGCAACAAAGAACAAGAATGGCAACCTGGCCATGAAACTCCCTAAAAAATAAGAAAACCTCAAGTTCATAAAAAAACTTATCAACAATGAAGATAGAAAATACAGAAATAAGAGGCACAACTCACCAATTTGGTAAGAAAACAAATAGAAAATAAAACCAAACTAAATATGTAAAGAAAGTATTTTATCTTCATGTTCCATTGTGCAACCTTCAAATCCTTTGTATCAGAGACAACTACCAATCAGATCAACGATTTACTAGAGAATTTAGAATATTAGATAATTCTCAAACTCCATAGTAAACCGTCGACTGATCAGTTCTGATCTCTGCTCCTTATGTCAACCTTCAAATCTTTGTATCAGAGGCAAACACTAATTAGATCAACGATTTACCTGAAAATAATAGGAAAACTATCCATTTCCCACAATCTTATGGTAAATCGTTGACCGACTGGTTCTAACATCTGGTCTTACACTTCAAACAATGCCTTGTACTTCAGATGCTATATCTATTTATAATGTTCAAGATGACCTTTGGTGACATCTAAGCCGAACATTGATATTAATAATGGGGTAGGTAAGTTCCATCTCATTAGGATACCCGCCAGCTAGAAAAATCTTTATTGATGTCCAAAAATGAAAAAAAAAATTTATATAGTCACCTCCCCAACAAATAATCAATACTATATCTTTTGATTTTTTTTTATAAAAGTTTTTCATTTCATGTCATTATACGCGGTTAATACGGGGAATCTAAAAAACTAACTGCTTTATCATAAATGGATAAACTAGAAAGTCACGATTTAAGCTATTTTTTACAAGAAATCCGAAGATATTTTCTTACTAATAACCAGAGATTATCACTAAAATAACAACATTCTAACCAATTTATGCCCTATATGTGCACTATATACCCGGAAGTAATTGTGATGTAACAACATTTATGGGTTCTTGTCATACAAAATAAAAGAATGATTGGTTCTTGAAGTAAAGTAATGAAGATACGATATAAAGACCATTGGCGGAATAGTCAATTTCTCTGGAATTGGATGAAATGCATCCACACGACGGAAAAGCCTCAGAATTCAATTATTCAGAAATATAACAATTTCTATTTTCGAGTAAAAGTGCTTATTAATTGCATCCGAGAGAGAGTGCATACTAACTTAAATTTTTTCTAAATGCAAAAACTACCATTTACAACAATTTAATACCAAATAAAGATTACATCTATATCCCCACCATCACAGCCATAGCCAACACCACCACATCATCATCATTCCCACCTCACTATCCTCATCAACGCCACTACCACTACCACCACCTACTAACAACACAACCTCATCACCATTGCTACGTACCATAGACACCGCTTCCACCTCACCATCATGATCGTTATCATTATTTGAAGTTAATATGCATTTAAAATAATTTTAGAAATTAAGGCAAGAGTTTAATACCAAATTACATAAAGGGTATTATAGTCATTTCTACAGCTATTTTCTAATACCTATGCTAAACTGAGCATTGGTTCAATTATCGGGAGAACAACTCGAAAAAAATAATTTTTAAGAATTGCGGAAAATGGATTCCCATAATTCAATCCTGGGAATTGCAGATAATTGGTATCAAATACCCAAAATGAACCGCCCCTATGGGAAGAGGGGAGGCAACCACATTGAAGCCGAAGGTACCTCTAGGTTCCGATTCTACAGGTTCACATAGGTCTTGTTCCAGCCCTGATTGCCTATCTTAGATTACGAGTCTTAAATAATGTTTCCCATCAAAATATAAGATGGTTTGTTTGGAAGGGGGATTCTAAGGTATGGGTTTAGTGGGGACCAGGGATTCACATTTTTCTGGTCTGTTTGGCCGCTAAGAATCCATGGA
Source organism: Macleaya cordata (assembly GCA_002174775.1). Classification (NCBI taxonomy): domain Eukaryota; kingdom Viridiplantae; phylum Streptophyta; class Magnoliopsida; order Ranunculales; family Papaveraceae; genus Macleaya; species Macleaya cordata. The sequence continues at coordinate 282,424 of MVGT01003937.1, read as the reverse complement.
AACTTGTTTCCCAGGGAAACATATTTTCCAGTAAATCTCTGTTTTAGAGTCTCACCTCCCCCCTTAGAATTTGCTGGAATTCTAAACTAAGGATTCACTATGTATTCACCGAATCCAATGTAGATTACATCCCACAAAATTAAAACAATATAATAGAGATTTTCTTTGAATTTTAAATGACAGCCAAACAAACCAAAGGATTCAAGCTTCCAAGGATTCATGAATCCATAGATTCTTTTATGGTTGCCAAACAACCTAAAGGATTCATGTTTCTAGGGATTCATGTTTCCAAAAACTCATATTTGCCTTGAAAAACATGAATTATATATCCAAACACATTATGTATGTATCGTCTACTAGCTAGCACTTATGATTCATTAGTCTGCACCTTGTTAGCTTTTCGGAGAAAAACATTTGAGATACTTCAATCCTCATACAAATTTATTGGTTCGTTAAAGATTTACGCAGCACCAAGAATGACGTCAAGATTTCAAGCCAAATAGGAAATAGCAATCCAATGATTCTAGTGCTGATATGTAAAATCAATTGAAAAGGTAATCAAACCAAAGAGTGGATAAGAAATAAAGCCCCGCTTGGTATCATGGGAATCATTTGTTTTACAAAATGTTTCCGGGTTTTGTATAAATAATGGGCGCTTGGTAGCCCATGGTAAATCCAACTTATGGGGAACATTTACCATGGGCCCACCACTTTAAAGCTAAATTTGTTGTAAACATCCCCTGCCATTTCAGAGCTGGGACGTTTGTTGTGCTCGTTTATTGTTTTTAACTCACCCTTCGACCGAAACTTTATCCCTTTGTTAGTTCACCTCTCATCGACTACAGCTATGGTTTAGTATTATGCTTTTGGTAGAAAATTATGTAGGATTTTGCTATAAGTTTACCATTATATTTTTAGGTCAGTCAAATTTAATTGACTGATCTAAGTCCCTCCAAAAAAAAATTTTTTGTAAGATAAGTCCCTCCAAAACTTAAACAAAAAGCTATGGTTTTGTATGATTTCCAACAAGCTAACACCTAAATTCAGCCCAACTAAGTCTTTAACCCATCAAAATCCCATCAAGAAAGGGTCGGAAACTATGGTAAAAATGGACATTATTTTTACGTTGATTCCAAACTAACTTTTAATGAGATTTTGATAGGGTAAGAAACTTTGGAATAGATTGATATTTTGTGAGGATGATCTCCATAAAGAACTAACCATTCTCACTAAAAATTAACTCTTATATCATCTTATGTGGGCCCTAAATACACAGGAGTTTTTTTAGGGGCTTTTTAACGCCAGGGTCACCAACAACTACTCAACATAGTTGGTTAGTACCTCTCATTTCTAGAGAGCTTATGAGATCGAAGCTCTGCATCATGGTATTATCGTAGGTTTGTCCTTTGACATAATTATGGTTCGAGGACTTTGCACATAAGTGCTCACAAAAAATGATCAACCCCAAGATTAAAAACTCTAAAATGTCGAGCCTATAAATTTTAACCCTTTCAAAATCAGACCTTTAAAAATTAATAAATTTGAAATGACTTTTTGACAGTTAATTTCATCAAACTTTTGATGGTCTTGTAATGGACTAATTTATGGATATGATGTTCTAAATAGTAAGAAAAAAACTCTCACTAGAAATCGAGTTCAAATCCTCTGTCCCCATTTTTTGCATGCCTTCCCTATCCCCTTCTTGATTTTACCTTGTGGGACTCAAATTGAGTTGATCTTTCTTTCTTTTTAATGCTGAAAATGGTGAAGATCTAATGGCACATTTTGGTGAGAATGTTCTCCTCATTATACAGATAATTGTCACAAAAAACTAGCTCATTCTAATACTTCTAATTCCATGAAAAGTCTATTGAAAGACTAAACGATCGATGCGTGTTAGCACCAACTACTTCCTTTTTTAATTTTGTTTTCCAAATAGAAAATGTCATATCTTTAAAACTACAAATTAGTCACAAAAATTATATTTTCGAAAGCATTCATCAAGATCTTCTAAATGAGACTAGTAAACAAATTTTTTTCCTTTTTTTAAAAAAAAATTACACAATAAAAATTTGAATTTTGAAAAACTAAAATTACATTTTTAACTAGTGTTTTTTTTTTATCTAAGTTGTACCCAATTTTCGAATTTGCATGCTTAAAAAACCAGGTAACATCAAAGAATAAGTAAAGATCTCGATGAAAGTTTTAAATATATAAATTTTGTCAAAATCTATTACTAAAAATAGTATACAAATTTAAAATTATTAAATAAATATAAAGCTACTTTTACCGCTAGTTTTTTTTATCTAGGTTGTTTCCAAATTCGAATTTGCATGCTTTAAAATCAAGTAATTTTAAAAGAAGAAGTGAAGATCTCGACGAATGCTTTCCAAATATAAATTTTTATCAAAATCTGTTGATAAGCACATTTGAATTACATTTTGTACTCCTATATTTATATAAGTTAATCCAATTATTCAGCTTGATTTAGATTAATTAGTATATTTTTATTTATGTGTAGGTATTTTGTGGAGACCAAAATAAATACATATTGTGGGTCCCACTTATAATCCAATTACGAGAAGAAACCGAGTCAAGTCCTATATGCAAAAAGCCCAAGATGAACTACCAAATTCTAACCAACTAAAGAGGTGGTGTACATTGCTTAAATTACATCCAGTAGCACCATATAAAAAAGATTGGAGTTGAAGTTCCAACCACGTCACTTATTTTGATTCCTTAAATTGCAATCAAGGGTATTATTGGCTACAATCCTTTTCCATCAAGTAAACATTGTAAGCGGACCCCACATTCAATTATCTTTTGTTAGGGCATTTCTAGTGGGAGCATGAAAACTGAAGTGGGAACCCTTAACCCCTAAAAATAGATCCCATTCCACCGTTTTAGGGATCCTTAGTGGAGGAGCTAATGGGTCCCATTAACTCTACGCTAATCCCATTAACTTCACGCTCAATATTTAATTCCTAAATAATAGGAAAGTTATTTCTCTCTCCCACTTTTTCTATTTTTCTCCTTAAATCAAGGAACACAACATATCTCAACTCATTCTTTTTCTCTCTCTTCTTTTTTCTCTATTTTTTTTTGTTTCTTCACCCATTTTTAGGGATTCCCCACTAGAGCAAAACACCTTTTCATCATAGATTTTTCATTTTTAGGGATCCATTTTTAGATTTCCCACTAGAAATGCCCTTATAAAACGTCTCTTACACCTGGCCTGTTACAGGAGAAATCGGTGGAGTTTGAGGATTCGGGAATTTTTAGAGAGAGGTTGCTGCCCTAATAGTATTCGTAAACGCCAAGAGGAGAGCTGCTGTTGTTGGACCGTACAAAACGTGAAGAGAAATGGTGGAGAGAGAAGGGTGGTTACGGTATAATCTTTGGGTGATTTTTGTAAGTGCATTTATTTGATCCAATGAAATATTATTTAATTATTTATTTTATTTTTTCAAATATATGTACCTAAACCCTCAACTAGGGTTGAGGATGAAGCTTTATGGATGATACAATAATGGTGTGTGTGGATGTTTATTTTTTCTTCTCAAAAGTGGTATTAATGTTTTAATTATTCGTACTTCGTATAATTATTAGAGATGAAACCTCAGACACATGTGATAATCTTACATATAATTTGTGATAGTTTATATCAATTATCAACTTAGTTTTGTAAAGAATTATATCAAAAGTGGATAATTTGTATTTTTAGGTGTTTCGAATACTTGGGTTAATTTATTTTTAATCCTTCAAGTGAAGTGGAATAATATTTTAGATTGTTTATAAAAGGGTTTTAATGTTCAATTTTCCATACTAGCATATTTGATTACTAGATTAGTATGTGGTTAATGAAAAGAAAATTAATATTCATACATAACATTATTATGGGTTCTACAAAGTGGATTCTAAAGACCTTAGTAATTTCTCCTATTGGGTTACTCAATTAATTTTAATCAGTGGTTTAATTTTATTTGCTTTATTTTAATAATTAGTTTTTAAATCATCTCTGAAATCAAATTATTAGGATTAGGATTTAATTAATTTTAGATTTAGTTTGATACTTTTTATTCTTGTCCTCGTGGGATCGACCTCGTAATATGAGCCATATCTATGTATGATTCGTGCACTTGCGAGTATTATTTGTTTTAAATTAATTTTTTAATTTAGGTTAGTTAAATTCACATCATCTGTTACTAAAAACAATAAGCAAAAATTTTTTTGCAAATATTTCGGGAACTTTATTTTTTTTCTTTAAATAAAACAAATATTGTTGATTGGTTTCGTGACAAACAACTCGAAGATTGTTAAGAAAATTAATACAAAATCAGATTTTAACTTTAAGCATATAAACAAAATAAATAACTAACCTTAATATCTCTCGACAACTGTTCACGTTTAAAATAATTAAAAAGACAAGATGAGCAAAACGGAACTAAAAAAGACAGAAGAAAGGACTAAACAAAAATTTAAATTTGAGAATGGATTTGCATTCATACAATGAGTTTATAATGACCGGCCTGTAGAGATGATCCAATAACTGATTTTAAGTTAAGATATTCTCTTCATGTAGATCATCTTTACAATAACAAAAAAGCAGCCCATGCTAAAAGTTGTAAACCCCA
>MVGT01003937.1:266528-277773 GCA_002174775.1 Macleaya cordata | reverse complement strand
GATTAAAATCAAAAGTAAACTAAATAGCTTAATCACCATTGATATTCAATTATTTCTAATCACAGAATGACGTGGTTACAAGTTCTAGAATGTGCTAATTTTTTTTTTGATGATCAACATAGTGAGGAGAACATCCTTGCTGCTCAATATCATTCTTAGATCAACTTCATGTGGGCCTCACAAGTAATGTAGAATAATCATGTATGCGGATCCATTCTCTTTAAAATTTAAATAAAGACTGACATACACAAAAATATTTATATAGAGTCAGGATCCGTAGGCATGCTTAAAAAGACATGTTGACACGGTTCATGTGAGAGTCCACATGGAGATGATCTAACGGTGATGATCTACGAATAATCATCTTCATATAAAATTTATCTCATTCTAAAACTTCTAAGCCAATTAAATGTTGACTTAAAGTTAATTGGAAAAATAGATGGTTAAAAAATTGCACAACTTTTGATAGGGTTAAAAGTTCTAGAATGATGTGATTTTTGGGGAGGATAATTTAAATGGTACGTACATCATTGTCACAAAAAAATCAGCCTTTAGATCATCTCTATGTAAGCCCTACATAGATTGTTTCAATAATATGTCCATTTAAGCATGTCTACCAATCTAACTCATTTATATAAATTTTTTTAAACATATTAAAAAACTTGAGGAAAAATGAAATATGACAGCTGAATATTGAAGTTTTTAAGCATTCCTCGAAAGCAAAATGGTAGACCAACATATTCAGCCCCATAAAAACAACCAGCGCCACTAAGGCGTGAGTGCGTGACTTGTATCATGCGGCATTAATTTCCATGCCTATCTCAAGCGTGAGTCGAATTACTAAAATACTCGTAAGTACAGTTGACACATCTATTATATCTATTATATATAGCAAAAACTTTAGGTCAAACAAACCCACGCTCCCGTCCCAAGGTTAAAAAAACTCCCCCTCTTATGCAAAGGTATTTTTAACCCCTCTCCTCACGACTCTCAACCTTCTCCTTCCAGTCTCCTCTTTTAAACGTATGACATTAAATCATCTAAATATCACACGAACGTAATCGCTCCTAAACTGTACCCTTAAAATTCATTTTTCTCTTTTCAACACAAACCCTAACCAAATCATTCTCTCTCACCCTTCCCCACCACCGCCTCCACCATGTCGCCGTCGCAACACCCACGTCCACCATTACAGTTACGTGTTTATTTTGTTATATTTTCCTCCCTCTTTCTCTATTTCTCTTTCTTCTCTCTAAATCAGATCTATAAATTTTTTTTTTCAGGTACTGCTACTGTTGTGGAAAAAACGTATCTGCCATCGTCGTTCTCATTCGGTAAGTCTCCTTTCTCTCTTTCTATCTCTTCCCCTCTCTAAATCAGATTTGAGCTTTTTTTTAATCTTTTGAAGCCTTTAAGCTCAGATCTTCCTCCACCACCACGCCTGCACCACAACCACAACCACAACCACAACCATGCCCCGTCCTCACCCTCTTTTGATTTTTGTTTGATTTTTTTTAAAATAAAATAGTTTGTGTTTTTTTTTCAATTGATTGGATCTGTGATGTATATTAATTTGATGATCTGAATCTCGACTAATTTTTGTTATATTAATTTGATGATCTGAATCTCGACTAATTTTTGTTATATTAATTTGATGATCTGAATCTCGATTAACAGTTCTTATTTTGCAGCAGCAACAGCAGATCTGGGTAGCCCGACTCCTTTAGATTCTTCTTAGCAGATCGATGTCATATCTAGAGAGGTTCGGAAGAAGCAGCTGCAGATCTACTTTTATACACCCACAAAGAGAAATGTATACTTTATGCTGATCTCAGCGGTTTTCTTGATGAATTCGTGATACTTGATGAATCGAACCCCTAATTTTTTTCCCATAATATTTTTAGCTATTCCTAAATTTCTTTTTCTGTGATTTGGTTTTTGGTTTTCCTTTTTCTGTGATTTGGTTTTTCGTTTTATTGTTTTTAGTTTTGGTTTTCATATCTTATGAGTTTTCGGCTTTTTCCTAAAAGACAGTTTTTCAAACAACAGCATTAACAATGGCTATTATCAAAGAGGAAGATGGTCTTAAGGACCATAATGTTCTCAACAGCAGGAGAGGTATGCAAATTAAGTTTCTCCTATAATTTGTTTTTATCGTTCTTTGAGATTTCATCGTAGATCTGAGAGAAATCTCACTTTCATCTCTGATTTCATCGTAGATCTGACAGAGATCCCACTTTCATCGCTGATTTCTGAGACTTTGAGTGATGCCTACGAGTTGCAGCCATATCTTCTTTGTTAATGGTGAAGGTGGGTTTTTCATAACATTTTGATCAATTTTTTTAAAAAAACTTTCAAGTGTATTTAAAAATTAATCTTAAAAAAAGGCGTACTTTTTTGCGTATGGTTTTGCTCATCCTAGCACTTTCCAGGTTTGACGTTTGATGTGGCTCTGCCCCCATCTCTCCCTTCATCTAGAATTAGGGTCTCTCTATATGCATAAACAACCAAGCCCTATATTGATGATCCATTTCAAACCCAATTCACGTTTTGGTAAAATCAACATCGAACTCTTTTTTTTTCTCAATTTGTAATTTGATTAGGTTTGATTCAACTTATGGGTTCTCAATTTTTTAGGAATTTGAAATTCAACTGTACTTCAATTCATATAAATAGCAAAAGATGGAGTGTGATTGGTTGGTGTTTTTGAGGAGACTACAATTGGTGTGAAGAGGCTGGATGCAGCATAATGGAACTTTGTTGTTCCCTGCCATTAAGTCAACAAGAGCAAGGTAATTACTAATTACTGAAATACTTTACTATCCATGGATCTTGGTATTGATTATAGGCTTTAATTTGTAATGTTTTTAAAAGCTTGAATCAGATAGTATACTTATTTTCAGTAGATCTGATTTTTTCTGTTTATAAATTATTAGGTTTCCGTGATTTTATTTCAGATCATTCCATGATCAATCTAATCCATTTTCTCCACCAACCAATGATTCCATCTGTTTATTGTTAGATTTAAAACATCCATGGTAGATCTTTATTTTTAATTAAAAAAAACTAATTTTGGCTGATTTTGCTTGGAATTATTTTTCTTCTAAATTTTGCAAAAGGGTAGTGAAAGAACAAATGTGTCGTGAGAAATTAGAGAGTAGTGGATTCTATATTGACTCCTTATTATAATGGTGCAGGGGTTTTGTAGCTTCACCTGAAATCGTTTCATAATGTAGGTTTTAGTTTTTTAACCTAAAAAAAAATCGTAAGATACGGAAATTTGTTGAGCCATGATTTGAATGAAAGATTAGGGCTTTTACAGAAAATCTATACAAATTGATTATAATTTTTTGTAGAATTAATTTTTTGGTATATATGATGATACAATCACATATCTTATCTTTCTATAATTAAAATATGAACCCTTAATATGTTCTTCGATCAAAACATGTACTGATTTTTTGGATTTTAATTTTCTCACGATGACAGGATATTACATTTAAAAGAGAATCGGGAAGTGGGACGATTCAGAGATCGAGCTCATTGCCTCTTAACAGATAGAGAAGGGCTATGAACCTCATATAATAGCTACCGAGGGAACATTCTAACTGGAAAATATGCATCTTTATGATACAACTCAACTCGTGAGGAATACTACAAACTTTACAAAGTGACGCTTATTGTTTGTGGGCTCCATCTCTGCTGACTCTGCTCCCTACTTTCTATTGCTCATTTCTTTAAAAATGCTCGGCTGTTATTCGCATTACTATTATTTGTGGGTTCCATGGGATTGAATTTATTAAAATGTAGCTTCCTTTTTTCAATTATATAACTTGATAACTGAGGCCATTTAGAAGTAGAAAAAATAATTCACCGGCAGTGTGCTAGGATGTCAGAAAAAACTACAGAATTTGGTTCAGAAAGTATAATTTATTGTGAGATTTATATCACTTTTGGGATGGTGTGTGAATTACGAGAGTATGTGATATATATTGACCATGGGGCAAATTTTGTAAGAATTTATTGTGGGTTTTTCTAATGATTTTCCTTTTGTCGATCTTTTCTAAAGCTGTTACCTCATAAGCATGTCGACAACAAAACATAACTTTCAGTTACTTATGTCATTTCTCTGTTTTTCCCACATTTGTTTTTTTTCCATCGGATTTTAAAATAAGAATTTGGTTCGTATTCTCTTTTTCTTTTTCTTTTCCAATTTCCATAGTGATGTTCCAAGCGAAAAACTTACCAAAATAAATTTAGGACCCAATTTTTAAATACCTTAAATCAAATTATACAATTCGTTCTGGAATGTAGCCTTAGGGTGGTTGTAGTTGTAGGCACAATAAACTCACACCACTTGGTAGTCTACAATTTTAAGCAAAAAGAAAACAAAACTAATGAGGGAGGTCGTGAGTTGGATCCTCCCCATAGGAGGTGCTTATGTAATGAAACCCTTACAAAAAAAATAAAAAATAAAAAGAAACCCTTATGAGTTCGATCCTTCCTATAGAGGAGGAGGAGGTACTCATGTAATGAAAATCTTATTAAAAAAAATAAAAAGTTGTCCCTACAACACTCACATTCGGTCTTTCAACGTTACCATCATTCTATCAACCTCTTTCCACTTTTTGGTTGATGGTTTAGATGAGTGGTTTTTGTTGTTTTGTTTAATTGGATTTTGTTATTATTTAAAAAATGAAAATAATAATAAGAAAATTTGATAGATATGTATGAATTAGGATATATCCATAAGGGGATGGCCTAATGGTGTAGGACTCCACTCTCCTCGCAACATGAAGGTTGAGAGTTAGAATCTCCTTCATGCCAACTCTGTGGAGTTAATTCAGAAGATCTGATAAATGACAACAAGAGGAAGGCACTATTTTAGAAAATAATCAGGTGCTTTTACAATGGTACTTTTAACTCCTACTCTCCTCTCTTCCAAGCTCCCTCACAAGCACCATATATGTCACTCATTAATTCTCTTTAATGGTCATTTATCATGTTAATTAAGCTATCAAAAAAAAACTCCTCTCCTTAAATTCCTCCCAAAATATCTCTCATAAAGGATTTAAAATTTCTATTAAATAAATTATATTAAAATTTCTATCTTCTCTCCTAAAGGATTTTCTAGCTATTAAAAACTTTAATAGAAAATAAATATATATATATAATAGATAGTAATTTTGCTAAAATCAAGCAATCTAATTCCCTTTATATTCTGTAAACCATTTTTTTTTACATAACCTCTCTCTTCACACCCCCTATATATATTTTACGTCCCAATGTCCCAACCCCTAACTTCTCTTCATCTATTTTCTCTTTAAATACCTTCTCTTCATACCCTCTATATCTTACCTTCTACTTATGAGTATAGTAGATTTGTCTAAGATTATTTTTTGTTTTCATATTTTCAATTTCTTCTTATCTGTAGTATGTTGATACAAATTTCTAGCAATTATTTTTTGACATTGTTATTATATGGCATGTGGCAGGGGTTGGACGGAATATAGTTGAAAAAGGTATGTAATAGATTTCTTAAACATTGATATCTTTCATTTATTCTTAACTGTAGCATGTTCATATGGAACTCTAACCTTTTTTACATTGTTATTATATTGGTGGCAGGGGTTAGTCACTAACCAATGGAGTTTAGACATGGTGAAAGAGTTGAAATTAGCATTAAACAAAAAGATTTTTATGGTTCGTACTATACTGAAAAATTCCTCTCAAGAGTAGGATTGAACAAGTTTTTGGTGGAGTACGAAACCCTACGTTCAAATCGATGTGAAACGAGTAGGATAACAGACATTGTTGACGCCCCCAATGTGAGACATTTTCCTCCTGAAGTGAAAGTGACTGATTTCTCCCTTCATGATATAGTTGATGCGTATGAAAATGATGCATGGTGGGTTGGAACCATCAGCGAAATTATAAACTCAACGAATTATTACGTTTACTTTGAGAATACAGGAGAAATTTTTGCATACCCAAATTCTGATCTCAGAGTTCATCAAGAATTGGTGAATGGAAACTGGGTCGTCTCCCACAAAAAGGGATTGAAGTGATGATGTACCTTTAACATAGGTCAAAGCCAATAAAGATCTATGCGTGTTTTGCATTTTTATTGATTGTTTTCTTTAGAACTACTCTATCTGTATTAGTGAAAGAATTTTGTGGAAGTAAATAAAGTCATTTGTTTTTTGTGTGATCAATGGAGATTTATTAGAAAGCAAAGGGGAAAGCATTAGGAATGATAAAAACCCCTAACAGAAAATTACAACTGGAAAATATACAGAATATCATGAAAAACTCTAAAAACACAAACAATTATTAAAAATATATCCCACTCAGACCAAACCAAACAGCAGCAACAGCAACGTTTATGGAAGTTAAATTCTTTTTGAGTATAAACTTTCTCTATTTTGCAATTATTTCATTTCTAATATATTTTGAAATACAGATAAAAAATAATCTTAAATAGAAAAAAAGTAACTTCAAAACCATCATTATACAAATAAAATTAATGGGAATATTATTAATGGGAATAATATTAATCATGTTTATACCGATGAATAATAATAGTAATAACATCAATCACATTAACATTCTCAAATTTAGCATGATTACAGCAATAAAATTAATGTTAATTACTACTGGTCATTACTTTGTATTAATATTCAAAGTGCCACTAATTTAGTCGTCAAATAGTATAACATGATTACCACAATTAACTTAACGTTAATTCCTAATGGTAATTATTTTATATTATCTATAATATATTAAAATTCAAATAGTATACTAATATTAAACCCTATAAATTATATGGTAATTGTTATAGTGCCATAAAATTACCATTAATAATAATTAGTAATTAAGTGTTATTAGTCCTATAAATATAGAATAAAAAAATGTCATTTAATAACATTAACGGAAAATGATAACTGAGTTGTAATTGCATACTATATACCACAATAGAACTTTAAACACAATTTGATGGACTATTTTATTCACTAATTTCTTCACTTATTATTATTATTTAAAATTAAATCATGTTACAGAAAACTACTGTTAATTGAAAGTTAAAATTTATAAATCATCAACTATGACTTCCAAACAATTTTAAGGGGTCGAAGATTTAGCATTTTTAAACTGTTTTTTAGATGTATTAGAAATAAAATAATTGCAAAATAAAGAAAGTTTATATCCACCTACTTACCGATGATTTTCAAATTTTTTAAATTTTTTATGGGGTTTAGAAAGTTTCTATTTATATATATACAATAATGAATATGATTAATGAAATTGTATTAAAGGTTTGTAAAATAATTAAGGTAAATATACTAATAAGTGGGATACTTATTACTATATTACGTTATAGTAAGTGGGATACTTATTAGTATAATTAAGGTAAATATACTAATAAGTGGGATACTTATTACGTTATTTTTAGTAAATAACGTATTTCTAATATATTGTTCTTATTAGTAAATATACTTATTAGTGGGATACTTATTACTATATTCAACGTCCGTTCCCATAATTTGTAAATAAGTTAAAGCATATAATTTCTATGCCGTTATAAATTTGAAATTTTAATTCTTTATTAAGGTCCATTATAATATATTATAGATTTTTATTCCCACATTACTAGCACATACTTAATTATTGGCTGAAGAGTCTCTACAAATTAAAAGAAAGTTCCTAATTAAGCTATTTAGTAATTACCCATTGACTTAAACGGCTAACAAAAAATTTTAATAAGAATAAATTTCAAATTTTTGATTGTTAAATCTATTTTAAGAAACAATGAAATACAAATTTGATAGGCCTTATTTAGACATTAAAATAATCATCAGTTACCAAAATACACATTAAATGTATTTCCAGAGAAAATATATGGTTAAAAATTCTTAACAATTGTTATAACAATCCTCTCTTTCAAATTCCAACACTCCCTCTCTCTCTCTCTCTCTCTCTCTCTCTCTCGCTCTCGCTCTCTCTCTCTCTCTCTCTTTCTCTCTCTCTGGCCCATACTGTTCCTGTCTCACACTTTCTGCATAGCACAAACCTCACTGCATCTCAAGAGTTGAATAGCTTCTCCATTTTTCTTTCTCAAGAGGCAAGTAGAAAATAATTTCTAATTATCGGGAGAATTCCTAATCAAGTAAGTTACCATTAAGATAACAAAAATAAAAAAATTGTTTATATATTTTCACACGAACAAATTATTATATATTGGGATGCTAATCTTTTACATATGTGTTATTCTATGCAGAATTTCATCTCCCCCTCTTCTACTCACAAACATATATAAGGCTATTGTTGTCTGGAAAATCGAAATTGAGTAAGTTTCAATTGCTTAAAATGTTGCATAGTTATATTCACTCAATAGATTAATAAAAAAAGGTAAGAATTACTTAAAGATTTTGTTTAGTCGGAATGATTTCCTCTAAAAACATCGCAATAATGCTCTCCCTAACATTAATGTCTGCTAAAGTTAGCATAAAATTAATGGCATATGGAAATACCTGCATTTCATTAGAGTTGGATACCCAAAGCAAGTTATCAAAATGGCAAAAAAAAAAAAAATGCTATTGAGACCAACCCAAACATATGTCTAATTAGACAGATCACGTTGGCACATTTAAATCAGCCATTCAACATGTATTTGTGGGACCTACACATACACAAAGGATGGTGAACCTTAATCTGTCTACTTAGAAAGATATTTGGGCTGGTTCCAAACTAATTTTCGAGAAGAAAAAAAAAGAAATAAGAAAAAAGAGAACAGATGAAGTATGAAAGTATTATATTCACAAAAAATTAAACAACAGATTTGAAGCCTAAAAACCTCCAAAATAAACTTATCATGTGCCCTAAACAGAACCCATTACTTATTTATTTCGGTTGTTGTTCTTTGCAGAATCTTTCGCCAATTGATATCTCCAAATCAAGTAAGTGTTATAACTTTCCATGGATGCGTTACTATGTTAAAATTCCAATAATTGATGCATTATAATCGTTTACTTTAAATAATTGCTACTTTTTAAATACAATTACTTATTTGAATTGTTGTTTGTTACATTGTACAATTATATAGAAAATAGTTCCTGTTGTTAATTAATTCAGTAGAAGTTAAGCCAAAAATTGAATACTTTACATAGCTTAGTTGTAAATTTAGTTGTTGATATTAGCACAACAAAGTATAACCCACTTATAAAAACACTGTTCTAATCTAAGATCTTTGGTCAAACATAGTCAGGTAAAACTAATAGCAACTTATATTAAGAATGTATAAAAACTAAAACAAATGAATACATACCGAAATTACAGTAATTTACACAGATTTTAAAAAACCCAAAATCAAACATGCATGTACACTAAATTCTCAACCAATATAACATGCACCGACCAAATAAAAAAAATTCAACTTCAATATCAAGTATTTTAGATTTTAACGGTAGAAAAAAAAATAAAAATAAAAGCAAACCAAATCTGAAAATAAATAATCAAAAATTTAGCTTTCAACTTTGATTTTTGATGTTTAGCTTCCAAAGAAATTTTAAAAAATTAAAACAAAACAAGCAAATAAACTTAACAAACAAAACCAAAAAAAAAAAAAGGCATGCTGGAAGTCATACAATAAGTTTAGAATCTTTGTTCACAGTGTTTGTCCTCACCTAAATTGACGAAAAGATTCTAATCTCTGACTCTATAACATGAACAAAATAAATGAAGATTCTAAGCTCTCCTATAAAAATAAAGACGAAGCAAAACTTCCTAAAGAGACCACTGAAAGGCAGATTTCATAATCTTTAGGTAGATCACTGTAGCTTAAACCAACAAGTACAAATATGCCCTCAAAAAATAAAAAACAACATTATTTGAGAAACGCTAGATGAACAAACATTATAAAACAAAGGACACCATTCATCAACTTGGTAAAATAGAAATAGTTAAATAGAATGAAATTAGACCAACATACTAATAAACCCAATAAAATTTTAAAAAAAATGGGAATAATTCCTTTTTTTTTAAAAAAACTTTCGATTAATGTTAAATTATAACGAGTATGCTTATATTACAGATTTGATGAATAAGGAGAGAAATTGGCAAGCAAAAAATGCACGAGCAATAAGAAAACAAATTATCAAAGTACGTAGAAGTAAGAGAAGCATTCGGAATCAAACTCCACACATCGGTATTATACAATCATCACATGATTTTATACATGTTGATGGATCGGTGGAGAGGTTTGCAAACTCAACTTATGCTCCTCCATCTGCAAGTACGAGTGACAACATTAGAAATTCAACAACGACAATAGGTAAAATAAAATTCTTAAAGTTGGTAGATTTATTTTGAGAATATGTAATCTGACTTCCAAATATTTTCAATAAAAATAATGAAGGTGAATCAAGTCAATTTCATGAAAGACGACGAATACTACGAACTAGACGATTAACATTGCAAAACCAACAACAAAGTAAGGAATCAAAAATTTATTTCAATACTTAAAATATAAAATTTTATCATTTAAAATTTCTGATGAATCTTACATCTTCTTCTTCCTAGATGCCAATATTGTTCGAGAGGCACAAACAAGAAGTAGAGAAATTACACTTCAAAGGCATAGATCANACATAAACAACTAAATAGAGATAGGGGTATTACAAATAAATAGATCACGTATATGGAACCAATGCCGAGTTTTCACTTTAACAATTAATATGCGCTTAAGGAGCAATAGTATTGATAGAGCAGCGGTCGAGGCAATAACTGACTTTAGTAAATGGGCATTGGATATAGGAGACGGAAACATACAAACGACTTCAATGAATGAAGGAGAAGAACCAACATGGATTAAAATTCCAGATGATTACCTCTTACCGGTAGAACATGATCCAATTAAACAAATAGTTGATAGTACATACCCAGAACTGCAAAATAGGCTAAAAGAAAGTAACTATCTAAGGGATAGATGTATCCTAGCACCAACCAATGAAAATGTAGATGAGGTAAATTCATACATTATATCAACAATACCTGGAGATACACGTACATATCTAAGTGCAGATTCAATAAGCCCAGTATCTGAATCAGTAGAAGAACAAAATATTTTATTTCCTACAGAATTTTTGAATACATTACAACTACCAGGGATGCCAAATCATGAACTACAACTAAAGGTAGGGGTTCCGATTATGCTACTGAGAAATTTAAATCAAACCATTGGCATGTG
>MVGT01003937.1:229992-248378 GCA_002174775.1 Macleaya cordata | reverse complement strand
CTTGCTCTCCCTCTCTCCCAGCCGATCCACCTCTCCCCCTCTCTTCTCCTCTCTTCTAGTTGAATGAAAACAAGGGATTAGATTAGGTTTAGCTAATACTTATAGATAATAGCACCCAACCCTAATAAAATTCTAACCAGGTGCCCTTAACACAAGTGGCTGCCCCCAACATAAGCAACTAATAGAGATAGGGGTATTACAAAATCCCAATCCATCCAAAACCCTGCTGAAAGTTGAAACGAAAAAAATACTCATCCAAAAACCCCCTTCAATATCATCCTTCACTACATCTGCAGATCAGTTTTCACTCTCTCTGCAGAGCCGGCTTCTTTGGAAACTGTTAGTGCAAACCGAACAGAGGAAGAAGAAAAGGAAGGTCAATTCCAAAAAATGCTCTAATTTTTGAAGGTCAATCAGAAAGTGCGATAAGAAGGAGCAGAAGACGAAGAACAAGAAAGACAGGTATGCAAACAAATATTTTTGTTCTCTTGTGTTGTGAAAGGCTCTCTCTTACGTTGTTGCAAAACTGGCCTAATTTTTGCACCAATTTTGATGGGAAGCAGACAATAAAAATGCCCTAAGAAAAAGAAAATGAACAGCTATGCAACCAATTATTCTCTCTCTATCTTAATCACGTTATTGCAAATGTGCCCTAATTTTTGCAAGAAATTTTGATAGGAAGAAATCAATAAAAAGATGCACTAGTTTTTGAAGCTCACTAAATAATACCCAAAGAAGAAGTTTCAACTTTTTTCACTTATTAATCCTCTCCAAGAATACAGAAAGATAAGAAAAGCCAACAAAAAAAACCGACAAACAAAGTCATAATTTTGATTTTTAAAAACTGATGATTTACCTAGTCTTGGTTGAGCTTTGGGTTTCTAGGGTAGAAGAAGAAGAAAAAACTTGGTTGAGTTTTGGATTTCTAGGGTAGAAGAATTCCAATTTATCTGCAAGTTGTTACTGAGAAGAAGAAAAACATTTGTTCTTATTTTTTTTGTGCAACTTGAACTCTGCAATTTTCTAGGGTTCTGCAATTTGATAATAAATGTTCATATATTTTCTATTTCAATTTGATAATGTATGTTCTTATTTTCAATTTGATGGTTTATGAGATGTACTGTGATCTTCAATGACCATTTCAGAGTTCTTCTATTTCTTTAATCGTGTTTTCGTTGTTGCTCAGAAATCATTTTTTTTTTGAGGATTCTAATGTTCTATTTGAGTAGAAAATATTGCATTTGGTCTTTTCTTAAATTTTTACATGGACTATGAAATGTAATGTAATGTGCAACGCTATTGTTCCTAGTAGTTAGTTATAAAGCATGTAATACACATTTATTGTATTCCATATAATGTGAATAATGGGATTTTTTTTTTAAAGAAGTTGTATATGTAAAATTTATTCTCTTTGTACAGAAAGGAATGATAACCATGTTGATTTGTAAATAAGTTCAATTTCAATATCAATTACACAGTTGGATAGTATCAGAGCTATCCTATCTTCAATCTTGAGGAATTTCTAAAACATTTCAATGTAGAGGTGTATTTGGTAATGGTTCTATTTGTTTTACTGAGATAGACTTAGAACTTGGCTGCTTGTTGAGTTTTAAATTATTTATCCCTTTATGTTAGGTTTTAATGAGGTAAAAAATAAAAGACCAAACAAAGGTCATCTTAAGGTTAGATTGAGAGGTGGTTGTTTGGGTGGTCTCATGAGTCTTTTCCTAAGGTCTATAGAGAGGGAGAAAAGTAAAAAATGTGAAGTTCCAAAGGTATATCTTAGTTTCCTACTTGGCAAATTAAAACTTTAGAATGCTTCATATGGTGTATTAGAACAAGTAGTGATCATAGAAAAGAACTAGAGATGGGATATCATAACCATACCAGCTAAGTAGTTGGGCTCGGCCTGACTCGCCGAGTAACTTACTCGGGTCTCGGGGTAGGCCGACCCGTTTTCAAAACGATCCACCGAGTCAGCTCCAAACGGAGTAAATCGGTGATTTTCACGTGACTCAGCAGAGTTTTTTAGATGTTTGAATCGCGAGTTACACTTGATTGACTTGTATCTTCAAATGTAAAAAAAATAAAAAATAAAAACCCTAAAATCTCATCAAGGTCTCGACAGACACAAGAGAAAGAGACGAAGAAAGAAGGGGAAGCTCGATGGTAATTCTGTAAGGTACGTTTTTCTTTTTTGTTCTGTTTTTTTTCGTTCTTCCTCTTCTTCTTCGACTTTTATTTTGCTCTGTTTTTTCTGCTTCTTCTTCTTCTTCTTCTTCCGTGAGCTGCAGCAGCAGATGATGGAATTTTTTTTTCTTCTCGTTTTTCTCTTCTTCTTCGTTCTTCTTTCTCCTTCCGTGATCTGCAGCAGCAGATCCAGCACCAGCTGCTCACCGTGAGGGGAAGCAGCAACAATTTCTTTTTCTTTCTTCTTTCTTCTTCCTTAAGCTGCAGCAACTGCTTACCGTAATACAGAGCAGCATCTCTGATTTTCTGTTTCTTTTTCTTCTCCATTCCTTTATTTCTTTTCTTCCCCCTCTCCACTCCACTCCACTCCACCGTGATCTAATGTTTTAGGGCTAATTTTTAGTTTTTAATTTTTTTAATCCTAAATCTAAATGTTAATTTGGAATTATATAATCTGTATGTTCTGAGAATTAGTTATAAATAATGTTGTGAATCTAATGTTTTTTTTTTGCATTTTGTATATTGTGATTTTAGTGTTACCTATTAAATGCCTAAATGGCATCCAAACATGGTCTTTTAGAAAGTATTTAGGATGTTATGTGTTGAATGTTTGAATGTTTGATTTGAAGTATGGAAATACTTGTGTGTTTTTTCTTTTTGGCAAACTAAGTACTTATGTTATGTGGTAAATGTTTAATTTTGTGTTTTTGTTGAAATGAAGTTTTAGTATTTAGTAATATAGTAACTAATTAGTATTATATATGCATAAATAACTTGAGTCTCGGCCAAGTCACAACCGAGTGACCCCTGAGTAATGGCTGACTCGTGGATTACCCCCTTGCCGAGTCAGTCGAAAACCCGAGCCCGACTACTTAGCATACCAAGCAAGGAAACTAGCATTATTCTTATAAAAGGAAAAGGAAAGTAACATGATTAGCACTTAAATGATAATGATCAATGTTTGACAACTCCAGCTCATACGAAAAAGGCTGAAATTTGTATTTCTTTGCTATGTTGTTTATATCGGCGATTTATCGGGATTAATCGTTGATTAATCGCTTATTGGAGTCATATTGATATTTTCTACAAAATATCATTGGTTTTTATCAGACCGATAATATCGGCTGATAATTACAAAATATCGTTCGATATCGAATCGAACGTATCAATGCCGCACCGAACTGAATAACCGCATTATTCAATGAGTCGGAATAATTTACGCATTCTTAACGGGTACCGAATTATTCACGAATAATTCCCTAATCCGAACCGAACTTTTGAATATTTCTTTTCTTTCACTTTTTTTTTTTTTTAAATCTTAGTGATTGTTCAATCTATTATACTAGTTCCATTGTATTAGTTGGAGACTTATTGAATGGGTACTGTTAGTATTGTAGTTTATGACGATATAATATTTTTTTTATCATAAGAAATAATATTTTTAGATATATATATCCAAATTTTTAAGCTAATTTTTGGACGGATCATCCGAACTATACTCGAATTATTCCCAAACCACTTTTTTACCGAATTCCGATTATTTGACCGGATATATGACAGAATTTTTCGTCCATGAATTCGAATAATTCTCGATAGATTCCCGAACCGAACTTTTACCGAACACCGATGTACTACTATGCTTGAAAATAAAACAAAAAAACTTTATTTCTACTTAACCTCGCCTTCCAATATTTTAAACCAAAAGCCCCCTCCTCTACTTATATCGAGTTAGGGTTTTTTTCCCCTCAAATCCCCCTTTCTAAGAAAAGAAAACAGAGAGGAGAAGAAAAGAAAATAGAACCGGCAGAGGAGAAAGAGAAGAGCGAAGTCGCCGTCGCCGGAAAAGGTTGGTCTTCCGGTTTTTCATTTTGTTCATCTTTTCCTTCTTTTTTCTTCTTCTTGAACAGTTGAACTGCTATTTTTCATTTTTCCCTTTTTTTTTTCAGCCCATCTACTGTTTTTTCGTTACTTCTTCCTCTTCTTTTTTTCTTCTTCTACAAATCTACCCATCTACTGATTTTCAACTTAAATGTTACTATTTTTCTGTTACTGAGTTTTTATAACAGAAAACAAATTTCAGTAATTTTTTTTTTTCTGTTATATATTTTTTTCTGTTATGTTCTTTTTCAAACTGTTTTGTAAAAAAAAATTAGCTTGCAATTTATGTTATGTTATGATTCAATAATAGAAAACAAATTCCAGTAATTTATTTCTGTTTTTCTATATTTTTATATATGTTATATTTAACTATTTATATTAGCCGCCGATATTTGCAGATAAATCCTTCCATATCGCTTATCGCACCTTGGCCGATAAGCTGCCGATAACGATATTTACAACATAGTTTCTGTGTTAAGAATGAAATTTAATAGAAAAAAGAGGAGATAAAAAGGAAATAATGATTCTGCATGAAGAGAATTGATTCGGCCAAGGTACAAGACTTCACTAATCATAGTTTCTGTGTTAAGAATGAAATTTAATAGAAAAAAGAAGAGATAAAAAGGAAATCATGATTCTGCATAAAGAGAATTGATTCGGCCAAGGCACAAGACTTCACTAATTTCGCCAACAAAAACACTAATAAATCCTACACTACAATTTGGCAAAAAAGGTGTAGATTTTCAAACCTTAAAGGTAGTAGTGATGAGGAGTAAGAGGATTGTGGTCAAGTAAAAAAACAAGGAAACAAGAGACATACAAATTTCATAATTGAGCTATTAATAGTGGAATACAAAATTTAGATAAGATCTAGGTTGCACAGATTCGGGTACGCATGTCCGATTTGGACATGGGTACGGTGTGTCGGACTCGGCATATCTGAAAAATTCAGATTCGGAGACACGGTAGATATTTGAATATTTATATATCTATAGCATGTTACATCAGAATTTGATAATTTCGCATACCCCAAATACATTGTTCATTAATTCATTCTATGTTTTGCATCAAGTTTTGATGCACCATCATGCAACAAAAGAATCTTTTTATTTACAAGTAAAAGAGACTTTTAAAAAACTATTCCTGGGTGTGTCCAAAAGAATCTGTGGCTGAATCTGTGTCCAAACGTGTGGACACGGGACACGGCACTGGTTGGGAAGAATCTGCGCAACCCAGGATAAGAAGGGGCAATAGGTGGTTTAAAACGGAAGAGATCCAAGTGAATGGAAAGGAAAAAGCAAAGGATAAATTCTTTGTTGGTCTCATGTAACATAACATATAATAAAAGAATTATATACATATGCACCATGGCTTTCAACCTAAATGGTTTCAATTTCAACCAATCCGTAGTCGACCGTAAGGTCATGCCTTGATCTTTAATAAAAGAAAAGGGTGGTCTGTCACCTAGTCACCTTAGAATGTTTGATATTCTTTTACAAATCTGAAATGTCTATTCAATTTGAGTTAGTTTAATTCAGTTGAGTTGCTTTTCAATTTTATAGATTGCGAACTGTTTTATATAAATTACTTAACTAAGTGAACAGTATATGTGGCGTTAACGACTTATAGATGTCTCAAATGTTTTTTGCAGCGTAAGGAATAAGCCCAGCGTAAGGAACATGTGCAACTGATGTGCACACAAGGCTCGTTTTAGTAAATGCTATCTTCCTGGATAGAGAATTACTGGTGATACTCTTATCCTCCGCAGCGTGCACTCTATTCACCCCTCCACCCAACTCCAATGCTTTCCTGCGATTTCTCCTTCCCTAATAAACCCCTGATTAACCCCTCATTCTCTTCCTCTCAATGGACATTTCTTCAAAACCTCCCTAACCCTCTATTCAAAACTGTAACCCTAATTCGTCCCAACCAAAAAAACTCCAAATTCCTCCCAATCCAATCCATCTCCCAAAACCCTAATTTCCAAATCTCCCCCAATAATGCCCCTCGACGTCGAAACCCTAGTGTTTCCGCCGGTCGTAGCAAGAAAACTCCTGGTGGTCCATCCACTGGGCGGATTGAAGGAAACGCTGAAGTCAGACGAGAAGCCAAGAAGAATGCTCGTCGGAAAAGTCAAAAACTTGCCGAGAATCTTTTTTACCGACTCAAAAGTCCTAATCGTAACCAAGCCGATAATTTCTCAGAAGAAGAACTTGAAATGATTGGATTAGGTTACGATCGAATGGTTCGATTCATGGAAAAAGATGATCCTAATCTGCGCCACCCATATGATTGGTACAAATATGGTGAATACGGACCGTACTCGTGGCGAGGAATCGTTGTTGGTGATCCGATTCGCGGCCGATTTTCAGATGAATGTGTTACTATGATCGGAGAAGTTAAGAGTCATGAAGAGTGGGAGGAAATTGAAAAGTTCGATATGGCGACTGATTTTAGTGTGAGATTGAATTCATTGGATAAGAAAATAGGGTTTAAGCATTTTTGGGTGTTTGTTAGGCATCCGAAATGGAAAGTTACAGAATTGCCATGGCAACAATGGACTTTAGTTTCTGAAGTTGTTGTTGAATCTGGAGAAAAAAGATTGGATAAATGGAATTTAATGGGTCGTTTGGGAAACAGAACAAGATCATTGATCACACAATGTGCGGCATGGATGAGACCTGATATAATCTACGTTAAGAGACCTGTTTATCAGTGTAGATTCGAACCACAAACCGATTTCTTTAAGGGATTAGGGCCTTTGCTTGATCCAAGTACAGAACAAAATTTTCTCTTTGAATTAAAACATGAAGATGGTAGAGTTGAGCTGTGTACATATTTTGGTGGCTTATGTAAGATTGTTAGGATAAACCCTAAATCTTTTGTGGATGATGTTGTGAATGCTTATGAGAAGATGAATGATGAGAAGAAATCGAAATGTTTGGAATTTTTGTTGTCAAATCATCCAACTCAGCTTTTACATCCTTATACAAAAGAGTGGAAGGCGAAGTTAGAAGAGATGGAGTTAGGTTGTGATGCTCCTGATGAAGATGAGGATGGTTTAGGTAATACTAATGAAAGGGAAATTGTTGATTGGATCGAAGATGATGATGAAGAGGATGATTTTGTGATTGAGGATGTTGAAGGAGAGGATGAGGATGAAGAATTAGGGACTGGAGAAGAGGAAGAAAGTGCAGAAGAGAATGAGAAATATTGGGAAGAAGAGTTCAATAAGGCGTTGCGAAGTTCCGAGGCAATGGAAAATTTAGTGACGAGAAGTGTAGAGGCGTCGACTGAGTTTTATAAGAAGCAAATGAAAACCATGGAAGATGAGAAGAAGGGGAAGTATGAGAGATTATTGCAGATGAGAGAAAGAGAAGAGGAGAGAGATGGAGAAGAGGGTGAAGAGAATTTAAATGAGAGTAGTAGGAAAGAGAAGTTTAAGAAAGAAGAATGGAAGTATGTGGGAAGTGGACCAAATAGGAGGAAGATCAAGAAAAGTAGAATTCCGCCTGAATTGTTTTTAAGAGCGGCTGTTCGGCCGTTCACTTACAGGAATTTAGTTAAAGAGATTGTTCTTATGAGACATGCTATTATAGATGGTGAAATAAGTGGGAAAGGTTGAAGGAGATTGTTGAGATGTTGTTTGCTTTGGATTGATCGATGAGGACTTTGAAGATTCAATGAAAATTCTCAAATTTTAACATTTTTCCTGACAAAACCCATCATTTCGCTTTAAAAGCACGAGTTTAATTAGTCTCCTTTGTTGTTTAACTACTGTTATATATTTCAACACAAGGGTTGAAGTTTGATCTTAATTTCCCATAATGCTACAAGAAGATCAAGAAAACTCTTTATATTCAGTTGTGGTGATCTCTCTCTCTCTCTCTCTCTCTCTCTCTCTCTCTCTCTCTCTCTCTCTCTCTCTCTTAATTAAATGATTGTAGTCATAATATTAAGTTATAGTTTGTTCATGCTGTGCAGAGGTTCATTCACCATCTCTGAACTCATTGCTTCCTCAAGCTTTTAGATTTTCTTGCTTTCGTTTCTGTCGGATATTCCCTCACAAAAATAGAGTTTTCTTTGCATAAAAACAACAGAAAACTCAATGTTTGCATGGAAAACTTAAAATATCCACAAAATTTGAGCTCGAACTACTCGAGCATGATGTCATTACTCATTATTTTTCTTTTAAGAAGATGAAGTTTGTTCAGAGTTTGATATCCTACATTTTTCTTTCCTTATAAAGATGCCAAAGCTTCTAAAGAACAAGTAATTGAAGAGGACCATGTTATTGATATCATTTCTGTTTAAATGTAATATTCATAAGTTTTGAGTAGGGGTGGGCAACTATTATCCAAACCGACCAATCCAATCCGAACCGAACCGATCCAATTAATGAATTGGGTTGGGCCAGTTCCTAATCTCAAATAACCGACTGCATCGGGAGGTTATTGGATGGGGCAGTGAAATCACCGAACCGACCGAGAGGAGATGTGGAGAACCAGGAGGCAGGAGGCGGCAGCAAGCAGCAGCAGCAGGTACTCTCTCTCTCTCTCTCTCTCTCTCTCTCTCTCTTTATAACCACTCTCCATAAACATTCATGGCCTTATTCAACAAGATGGCAACTACAAACAGCTTAAAAAGGGTGTTAATGAAGGTTATTTAAAACTAATCAGATCATTTATGAGTAGTATATTTTTTTTTCTGTTAATGGTTAGTTTTTTGGGTTTAATGGGACTAGTTTGTTTCTCAACTTTTCAGCAACTAAGACCCTGAACATGAGTTATTTTGGAGTTTGTAGTAATGGTGGCCAACACCGAACTTCTTTAAATCCTTTTCCGTCTTCCCCTGCTCGTTGAAGACAAGGTAAATTATCTATTCTAATTTCTTTTGAAGAAGAAATGTTACTTTTGTTTTACATTTAAATCTGTTTAGGGCTTGTTATCTTGTATTTTGAATAAACTCCTAGTTCTCACAAGTTGATCTTTGATTTATGGGTTTTGTGGGAAATCTTAATGTGAGAGTTGAGTTTTTATTTTTATCTTGCTAACTTGGAAGAATTCTCATGCTGCTACTTTAGTCTATTCTAAGATAACATCAGCTGATAATTTACTTCATTCTATATGAATTCCCAAAATAACTTCATAGATCGTAATATTGATTAGATGTTCTGTTATTTATTTATTTTTTCAGATTTAGATTATTAAAGTATAGACAGTTAGTTGCCAGCCATCATGGCTTCATCAACGGGATCTTTTGCAGTAAGTTTTCATCCTCTTATTATATTTTCTTAATAAATTGGTCTATGTTATTTTATATATGTTGTTTCATGTTTGACACAGATGTCTACAATTGGTGCAAGTCAATCAACTGAATCACCAACACTTGCGCCTACATTAATTCCAACTCCAACAAGTGAGGCTCCAACAAACACCAGGAACACCTACAATTGATGCAACTGGGTCAGCAATTAATAATATGTCAATTGAGGCTCAACCAAATGCTTCGTTAGGTAAGAGAAAACCCACAAGGCCTCCTGATGATGCATGGCTACACTTTATAGAAGTAGGAAATAAAGCGAAATGCAAATATTGTGATTAACTCTATGCCGATGATTAAAAAAAAATGGGACCTCCAATTTGAATGCTCACATAGCACTTCAATGTCAAAGATATCTTGGTAGGGAGACAAAGCAGAAGACCTTGTGTTTTGAACCTAAGAAAAGTCAAGATGTGGGAAGTAAACTTACTGCTGCTATTTATAATGCAGATGCTTGTCGACAAGCGATAGCTAGAATGATTATCATTGATGAATTACCATTTCGATTTGTGGAAAATGAGGGGTTTAGGGACATGTTTAAAATTGTTGAATCTAGGTTTCTTGTCCCATCTCGTAGGACTATTACACGAGATGTTTTGGTTAGAAGTTGGCAAAGAGTTTGTCTCACCACAGATATGTGGACATCTGTGCAGAACCTTAACTACACCCGTCTTACAGCTCATTTCATAGATAATAATTGGAGGTTACATAAGAAAATCATTAGTTTCTCTTAAGTCATAAATCATAAAGGTGGGACTATTGGTAAGGCAATTGAGACATGTCTACTAGAATGGGGAATAGATAAGGTGTTCACCATAACAGTTGATAATGCAAGCTCTAATGATCTCACTATTTCATACTTGTCAAAGGTAGTGAATAATTGGAAAGGGTCAATAATGGGGGGTCAGTTTATGCATATAAGATATTGTGCACACATACTAAACCTTGTTACGGATGGCCTGAAAGAATATCATGACTCAATTTGTAAGATTCGTGATGTGGTTAAAGATGTTAGGGTTTCTCCATCAATGATGCAAAAATTGAAGTCATATGTGAAGCTTGAAAAGCAGGTTTGCTTAGATGTAGCCACCAGGTGGAATTCGACTTATTTGATGTTAGAAGTTGCAGAAAAGTTCGAAAAGGCGTTTACACGCTTAAAAGATGAAGATGTCATGTAAAGATGAAGATGTCATGTATTACCGTGAGTTTGTTATTGATGGAAATGGGATTCCAAGTGTAAATGATTGGAATAATGCACGTGCTTTTATTAAGTTTTTGAAGATTTTATGATGCTACCTTGAAATTTTTTGGTTTTTTATTTGTTACTTCCAATTTATTTGTTACTTCCAATTCATTTGTATGGCAATTGTGTTTGATTCATACTCAATTGAAAACTTGGAGTGAAAGTAAGGATGATTTTGTGTAGGCAATGGGTGACAAAATGAGGAAAAAGTATGACAAATATTTGGGGAAGTTATCATACAATGAATCCTTATTTATTTATTTCTGTGCTACTTGATCCACTCCACAAGGAAGTCGGTTTGAAAAATGATTTAAGCGTATTATGTGGTGAACATGCTTCTATTAGGCTCACAAGTCATGTGAAAGATACTCTTATTGAGTTGTATGATGAGTACAAGTTGCTTTACTAAGTGTGGAAAGTACAAATGAGTCAAGTATTGTGGAAGACATGGAAGTTGATAGTAATGAACGAATAAGAAAACATGGTTAGAAGTCAGACGCAACCAAACACCCCTTCAGACTCAGAAAAATGGACGGACGGAAAAGAACAACTGCAGAAGTACCAATAGAGCACCCCCGCCTTCAGCCTGCAACACAGAATCAGACAAAAAAAGTTAGCTAAGAATCATACCTGGTTAATATTGCTTCTGATTGAGAAATCCTAAGCACGAAACAGGAACTTTGGGAAAGAGAGAACTCCTTCCTAAAAGCCTTTACTGATCAACCACAAGAAGAAAGTTAAAAGAACAAAACTAAATTGCTTTACAAATTCATCCTTGCAAACCCATAAAAATAGATTCACTGACTTGATTCCCTCGATTCACCTTCTTTGGAACACCGACTTGATCCCCTTAATTGATTTACCTTATTTGGAATACCTTCTTTGTAAAAAATTTGTGTCCTATATGTCTATACTATTTTCAGTGAGACTTAAAAGTGGGCCGAATAAGGTGTTTGTCATTGCTGACAATACCTCCACCACATTCTCCCTCTTTTTTTATGGATCTCTCTCTCTAAAAACACCACCACCACTCACCACCACCAATCATCATTGACAATGTTCTCTTAAAGATGGTTTTGGCTAGTTCTTAAATTTGTTGCTTATATGAAGGTTTTTCGCCATCTAAATATGTTGCTTCTGCATAATATATTACAACAGTTTTTCGTTTGCCCTAATTTGTTGTTATTACTTACAGTGACAGCATTTGTTATTAGATAACAATGCACTCACCAGTAGTGCTTATCAGCATGGGTGTTTATCTTCGTCCCATGATTTCAGACAAATCCCAATGAAGAGGTGACAAATTTCGTTTCACACTCGCTGGGCATATCATGACTCAAACTTATGAGTATTACATTTAAACAGACATGATACATATGTGTAAATTCATAATTCATAACAATAAAAACGAATAATCTGAACTATAAATTACATACACTCTTCCTTGTTCTTAAGAAGCGTTTTGCCATCTCTATTTGGAAAGAAAAATGTTCTTTTTGCTTGTGAAGGAGTGATAGTTTATAGTGTGTTTAGACATAGAATTCATGTTTCCCTTAATGGTTTGTTTGGATGGGGGATTCCAAGGTAGGGATTTAGTGGGGACCAGGGATTCATGTTTCCCTGGTATGTTTGGCTGCCAAGAATCCCTGGAAACTTGTTTCCCAGGGAAACATGTTTTCCAGCAAATCCCTGTTTTAGAGTCCCACCTCCCCCCTTAGAATTTGCTGGAATTCTAAACTAAGTACTATATATGCACTCAACTCAATGTAGATTACACCCCACAAAATTAAAACAACAAAATAGAGATTTTCCTTGGATTTTAAATGGCAGCCAAACAAACCAAAAGATTCAAGCTTCTAAAGATTCATGAATCCATGGATTCTTTTATGGTTGCCAAACAAACCAAATGATTCATGTTTCCAAGGACTCATGTTTTCCGTGAGAAATATGAATTCTACATCCAAACACACTATAACATGACTCTTTATAAACATGAATCCTTTGGTTTGTTTGGCAACCATAAAAGAATCCATGGATTCATGAATCCTTAGAAGCTTGAATCCTTTGGTTTGTTTGGCTGCCACTTAGGCGCTGCTTAGTATGCAGGGAAAATTTGCAGAATGCAAATTACCACAACTGTGGTAGTGGTAATTTGCATGGACAAATAGGGCCATAGGTATCTTAACTAGCAGAGGAATACCATACCAAGAAGCTGATTTATCAATTTGA
Source organism: Macleaya cordata (assembly GCA_002174775.1). Classification (NCBI taxonomy): domain Eukaryota; kingdom Viridiplantae; phylum Streptophyta; class Magnoliopsida; order Ranunculales; family Papaveraceae; genus Macleaya; species Macleaya cordata. The sequence continues at coordinate 235,516 of MVGT01003937.1, read as the reverse complement.
CTGGGAATAACTGCAGATGTGAATTTTCCCTGCATACCAAGTAGGGCCTTAAAATCCAAGAAAAATCTCTATTTTGTTGTTTTAATTTTGTGGGGTATAATCTGCATTGAGTTGGATGAATACATAGTGAATCCTTAGTTTAGAATTTCAGCAAATTCTAAAGAGGGAGAGGTGGGACTCTAAAACAGGGATTTGTTGAAAAACGTGTTTCCCTGGAAAATAAATTTTCAGGGATTCTTGGCAGCGAAATAGACCAGAGAAACATGAATCCCTGATCCCCACTGAATCTCTACCTTGGAATCCCCCTTCCAAACCAACCATTAATTTCTTCCTCTTTTTCTTCTTTTCCTTCACCAATGCAAACTCAAAGAGCAAAAAATCTGGAAGAATGAGCATGGATATCAAAACTCTCATTGACATTGCATGCTTGAGTCATTCGAGCTCAAATTTTAGATGTTTTCCATGCAAATGTTGAGTTTCTGTTGTTTTGTATGGACATAAAACTTGACATATGTTGTTTCCGACATTAACAAGTCAAACTAAAAGCTTGACGCAGCAAAGAATTCGGATGAGAGAGAGAGAGAGAACTGATGTTTTTTTTGTCAGGAAGAAGTTACAAGAGAAATCCAATCTAATCCGGATCAGGGACGTATAGATTCAAGCCAAATCAGAAAAAGCTATCTACTGAGTACAATACTAAAATGTAAAATCAAATAAAAAGGTAATCAGACCCCAAGTAACTAGAGCTTGGAGCAGGAGCGTCTGAGTGGCCAATTAAAAAATGTCCCAACTTCAGAGCGCCTTCAGAACGTTTATATATATGTACATATATATAGTTCAAAACACTTAAAATTTAAATTATTTTCTAACTATTTAAAAAATTTAGAATGATGTATTTTTTATGAAGATGATATATATTTAGAATGATGTATTTTGTGAGAGATCATCCTCACAAGAATCTGCTCATTTTTCATGACAAGGATTGAAACACAACTATTTTATCTGGAAAACCCAAGTCTCAAAGGAGAAAATAAATAGAAAAAAGAAGAGAGTTTCAAATATAAAGAGGAATGACATACCTTTTCTACTATAGAAGAGCTACAAAGAGATCAATGTTCATGACGTTTAATCAAGCTCCATTGTTGCAACTATACGTATAGTCTTCAAATCTGAGGGTCCCTCCCCCTCCCTCACTGGCAATGAAAGTCCCATAGAAAATAAGAAAATCTCAAGATCATAAAAAGCTGGCCGCAACACTTCCATGAAAAATAGAAAGATTCCTTGATGTCGACAAAAGGTTATCAACTATAATACTGATACAGGCAAGAACATTTCTCATGTGGACTCAACGTGCTAGCCAACTATATATAGAAACTGCAAGCATTGAGACCCAGTAGAGAAACTTCCATATATGAAAAATAAGAAAATTTCATGGTCTTCAAATGCAAATCAACTATGAAGCTTATAAACTAAGGGGTAAGGAAATGCATAAATTGGAGGCACAACTTGCCATCTCTTGTGAGAAACATAAAAAATATTAAACGAGAATAAATGTATGGAGGCATTTTCTCTTCATGTTCATGCTCCTATCAACCTTTTCAAAATCTATATATCAGAGGCAAATACTAATCGGATCAACGATTTACCAAAAAATTGTATAAAATTAAAAATCATACAATCTCATGGTAAATTGTTGACCGATCAGTTTTAATCTGTGTTCCTTCTATCAACCTTCAAACTTTGTATCAGAGGTAAACACTGATCGGATCAACGATTTACCAGAGAAGCTCAGAGAACAACTAGCCACTTCCCACGCATCAATGGTAAATCGCTGACCGACTAGTTTTCATCCCTGGTCCTACTCTTCATACTCTGTCTTGCTCTTCATCAGATGCTATGTCTATTTAAAATGCTCAATATGACGTTTGATAAGGACTACACCATTCATCAATAATGAGATGCATGTATTCTGATAGTCTAAACTGGGTAAGTTTTTCCTCCATAGAATATCCACCTGGAACATCTTAATTAAAAAAGTCTTAAATGGAAGGATATAAATGCATACAACTACACCTCCACAACAAATATAGTCACCATATCCTCTAAGATATTTTGGATAAAAAGTTTCCATTCAAAGGTGATTGTCATTATATGCGGAGAAGACGGGGAACCTAAAAGGCTAACTACTTCGTTGTAAATGCGTAAGCTAAAAAGAAATGATTTAGGCTGATTTTTTCTAGAGTGCAAAGTTATTCTCCTACTAATAACTGGTCATACAAGTCAAATAAAGACTGTGCACTATAAACACGAACAATGATTTTGATATAAAAGCATGCATTTCTTGTTTGTTTTTATACAAAATATATAATGCTTCATTGAAGCAGTGAAATAGTGAAAATAGAAGAAGAGAAGATGCGGCTCAACCACATTGAGCCCAAGTACATGATTAGAGCTTACCCACCTAAAACTATCACATCGAATTATAATCTTGGAAAATATTTGGATTACCTGATAGTGGAAAGAAACTCGAAACATGGGGTAGCTAACCATGATACACAAAAATGACGAGCAATAAAATGATTCTCTATCTGAAAAAATAAAAAATTCAATTAGTTGAATTCAATTAACTAAACTTCATAAAGGATATTAAATGCATACGAACTAAATAAACAAAATAATTTTGCACTATACTTTACCTAACATAATTGAGCAACGACATAAACGGATTGTTAATTTTGTATTTGATTTCTGCTGCGCTATAATACTGATACAGGCAAGAACATTTCTCATGTGGACTCAACGTGCTAGCCAACTATATATAGAAACTGCAAGCATTGAGACCCAGTAGAGAAACTTCCATATATGAAAAATAAGAAAATATCAGGATCATCAAAAGCTTGCTGACCGACTAGTTTTCATCCCTGGTCCTACTCTTCATACTCTGTCTTGCTCTTCATCAGATGCTATGTCTATTTAAAATGCTCAATATGACGTTTGATAAGGACTACACCATTCATCAATAATGAGATGCATGTATTCTGATAGTCTAAACTGGGTAAGTTTTTCCTCCATAGAATATCCACCTGGAACATCTTAATTAAAAAAGTCTTAAATGGAAGGATATAAATGCATACAACTACACCTCCACAACAAATATAGTCACCATATCCTCTAAGATATTTTGGATAAAAAGTTTCCATTCAAAGGTGATTGTCATTATATGCGGAGAAGACGGGGAACCTAAAAGGCTAACTACTTCGTTGTAAATGCGTAAGCTAAAAAGAAATGATTTAGGCTGATTTTTTCTAGAGTGCAAAGTTATTCTCCTACTAATAACTGGTCATACAAGTCAAATAAAGACTGTGCACTATAAACACGAACAATGATTTTGATATAAAAGCATGCATTTCTTGTTTGTTTTTATACAAAATATATAATGCTTCATTGAAGCAGTGAAATAGTGAAAATAGAAGAAGAGAAGATGCGGCTCAACCACATTGAGCCCAAGTACATGATTAGAGCTTACCCACCTAAAACTATCACATCGAATTATAATCTTGGAAAATATTTGGATTACCTGATAGTGGAAAGAAACTCGAAACATGGGGTAGCTAACCATGATACACAAAAATGACGAGCAATAAAATGATTCTCTATCTGAAAAAATAAAAAATTCAATTAGTTGAATTCAATTAACTAAACTTCATAAAGGATATTAAATGCATACGAACTAAATAAACAAAATAATTTTGCATTATACCTTACCTAACATAATTGAGCAACGACATAAACGGATTGTTAATTTTGTATTTGATTTCTGCTGCGAAGACATCACTTGTGACTTGGAAATATCAAGAATGTCATGGATACACGAACACAATGTATCAAGATCCAATTATATGCCAAAATATACTTTTGTGCATCGTATCAGTCTAATGCCAAAAAAACAAAAAGATAGATTTCTTTAACGATTAAGTCTGCATCTCTTTTCTTTTTGAAAAATGATTAGAGAACTTTAATCCTCATAACAAGTTAATGTTCATTACAGATGAAGGATCTGCAATAGCAAAACTAATTATCATAGAAAGGAAAAACATTGTTTATATTAAAGTTGAGATACCATCAAATGATATTTGCAAGATATTTCGAAAGCCATCTCCTTGTCTTTTATACCTTGGATTTGAGGAGTTGATAACCTTTCCGATTGGCAATCAAGCTATGAAATCCTACATCTCTCAAGTCTTTGGAAATTTGGTCCTGCCACAATCCTTCTCTGTATTGAATGGTGTCATGATCTCCTCAAATTTTGCAAGGGGTTCTGTCATCTAACAAACGTTGATGGATTAGAAATTTGGGTTTATCGACAATTGGAATTCCTACAAGATGATTTTCAACACCTCATTGCTCTTCGAACTCTAACAGTTACAGAATTATCTAAGATGACATCTTTGTGTATTGTGGGATCTAACATGTTGCAGCAGCAGTTAGATCTCTAACTATCAACAACTGTGTAGGATTGACGGCTTTGACAGGGTAAATAGGTATCTCTTCCTTTCTTTTCTTTTTTTGTGAAAGGAGGTGGATAGCCAACCTCACATCGCTTCAAAAATTTAGAAATTTTGAATTGAGGTAATCTAAATCTCTTGCAAGAAGGACTGCAACACCTCACTGCCCTCCAAACTTTGACTATTCAATCAGAAACACCATTTTGATCTATATACACAACGAAGGCCAGACAAGGTTGATGACTGGCACAAGATTGCCTACATTCATACACTCATAAACAGCTCAGGTTTCTTCTAAATTAGGCCTTTCCTTATTGGTGACTACACTTTATTAACTATGCACCTCAATTCCATTTCCACCTCGACATCTTGTACAAAGTTTGAGTTTTCTGTTTCAGTAAATGGATTCTAGAGGTACTAACTAGAGCAGTTCATCTTCTTTCCTCTATTTAATAGAAACTATTCGTTGAGCANCCCTAGCTGGGCACATAAGTACCCTTACAGAAATAGATAGTTGGTTTAGTGCCTGGCACCTGAGCTGTCTCAGGCAAAATTCCTCATGCCTTGTAAATGATGGTCCTTTCTTCTACTTTTTCTTCTTTTCCCTAATGTAAAGAAGTATCTCTAACTGAGACATGATAAACAAAGAGTTCAGAGATGATGCACCAACACAACCTCTAAATTGAATGAACAAAGTAAAACAAAATATGACTCAAAACTATTTAGTAGCTCAGATTTCCGTGTATATATAAATAAATTTATATATATGATCAGGTCCATTTATTGTGCCAGCCAAGCCATACAAAAAGACAAGCATGAAAAAATACCATGAAAAATAAGAAAATATCAGGATCATCAAAAGCTTATCAACTATGAACTGATTTTCCAAGAACATTTTTTAAATGGTTGGATGCATTGAATGTCCCCAACCAAGCCAACAAGGCAACAAAGAACAAGAATGGCAACCTGGCCATGAAACTCCCTAAAAAATAAGAAAACCTCAAGAAAATAAAAAAAAA
>MVGT01003937.1:125517-229926 GCA_002174775.1 Macleaya cordata | reverse complement strand
AAACCCATAGTTTGATTCTTTTGGTAGATAATGTTCATAATCAAGTATGCAAGAAGCTTCATTGAATGATCATCAAACGCGAGCATCCATAAAACCTCAAATTCTTATTGAATTTTAATGAAAAAAAGAACAAGTTGAATCACAACTTAAGACCAAGCTGATCTTAGTTTGGTTGGCCACGTTAACACACTGAAACAATGATCTCACTGATATCGGAGCTGAGATCAGCCCGAGTTAGACGCTACCTGATTGACTCAGTTGATTGTTGACAAAAGCAAACATTAATTAATCCTGCTCTGATATTGTAAAGAACTGCCAAAAGAACCCTACAACCATTTTAAAACATTTAACAAAAATAACTGCAATCTGGAAGATACCCTTAACAAATTACGAACTCTTATCCCATGTACTTTTCTAAGTTTCCCCCAAAAAAATATCAACCTAGAAAAAGAAAGAACAAGAGAAAAGAAATTAAAAGAATGCTGATTTTTTTTTCTTTTCATTCTGGCATTGCTAATAGAGAAATAAATAGTTGGTTTAGTGCCTGGCACCTGAGCTGTCTCATGCGAAATTCCCCCTGCCATGTAAATGATGGTCCTTTCTTCTGTACCTCTAACTGAGACATGAAGCTTATCGACTATGAAGTCAAGAAATGCATAAATTGGAGGCACAACTTGCCACATTTGGTGAGAAAACATAAAAGNTTGAATCACAACTTAAGACCAAGCTGATCTTAGTTTGGTTGGCCACGTTAACACACTGAAACAATGATCTCACTGATATCGGAGCTGAGATCAGCCCGAGTTAGACGCTACCTGATTGACTCAGTTGATTGTTGACAAAAGCAAACATTAATTAATCCTGCTCTGATATTGTAAAGAACTGCCAAAAGAACCCTACAACCATTTTAAAACATTTAACAAAAATAACTGCAATCTGGAAGATACCCTTAACAAATTACGAACTCTTATCCCATGTACTTTTCTAAGTTTCCCCCAAAAAAATATCAACCTAGAAAAAGAAAGAACAAGAGAAAAGAAATTAAAAGAATGCTGATTTTTTTTTCTTTTCATTCTGGCATTGCTAATAGAGAAATAAATAGTTGGTTTAGTGCCTGGCACCTGAGCTGTCTCATGCGAAATTCCCCCTGCCATGTAAATGATGGTCCTTTCTTCTGTACCTCTAACTGAGACATGAAGCTTATCGACTATGAAGTCAAGAAATGCATAAATTGGAGGCACAACTTGCCACATTTGGTGAGAAAACATAAAAGTACATAACAACAATAAATATAAAAAAGGTATTTTCTCTTCATGTTCATCCTACCAACCTTCAAAATCAATATATCAGAGACAACTACTAATTATCAGATCAACAATTTAGTAGAAAATTGTATAAAACTAAAAAATCACACAATTTCATGGTCAATTGTTGACTGATCAGTTCTAATCCCTGGTCCTACTCTTCATACTTTGTCTTGCTCTTCATCAGATGCTATATCTATTTATAATGCTTGATAAGGTCTAAGCTGTTCATCAGCAAAACGGGGTAAGTTCTTCCTCCTTGGAATATCCACCTAGCACATCTTAATTTAAAAAGTCTTAAATGGAAGGATATAAATGCATAGAAACAACCTCTTCAAGGACCACAACAAATAATAATTGCAATATCCTCTTTAAGATTTTTTGCATAAGAGTTTCCAATTCAAGAGAAAAGTGACAGCTGTGTCCATGTTTTGAGACATCATTAATATGACCCAATCAAAACCCTATGTAAATGCACTAATACTAGAGCTGATTTGCTACCATGCTTAGGCAGGTCAAAGTACTATTTATTCAAGGGAGATTGTCATTATATAAGGAGAAGAAGGGGAACCTAAAAGGCTAATTGCTTTGCTTTGTTGTAAATGTCTAAGCTAAAAGGAAGTGATCTAGGCTGCTTCTTGTCTAGAGTGCAAAGATATTCTCCTAATCATAAATGTCATACCCTCAAAACAAAGATAGTACAACTGCTATATATGCCTTCTATGTGCAATATAAACGCGAATAAAGGTTTTGACATAAAAATATGCATTTATTGTTTCTTTTCGTACAAAATATAGAATGCTTAATTGAAGTAGTGAAATACTGGAAATATAAAAACAGAAGATGCGGCTCAACCACATTGAGCCTAAGCACAAATTATAGCTTACCCCCTTAAAGCAAATACAGAGAAATATAACCTTCGGATGAATTTGGATTACTTGATAGTGGAATGATACTCAAAACATGGGCTAGCTAACTAGGATACACAAATGACGAGCAATAAAATAATATTCTATCTGAAAAAAAAAAAAATAATATCCAATTAGTTGCATTCAAATATCTAAACTTTGTAAAAGAAATTAAATGCATAGGAACTAAATAAACAAAGCAATTTAAATTGGCACCATATACCTTACCTCACATAATTGAGCTACATTAATGGATTGTTAATTTTGTATTTGCAATCTACTGCAAAGGCATCTCTTGTGATTCAGAAATACCAAGAATCTGAAGGATACAAGAATTCGGTGTATTAATTTTATGCTTCACTAAATGGATTCTAGAGGTACTAACTAGAGCAGTTCATTTACTTTCCTCTATTTTACACAAACTTTTCATCATGTAATTCAAATTCGTTTACTATTTTAGAAACTCTTTATTGTTAATGCTTGGTTTGTCTTCAAACATCTTTCACATTTGTACTGCATGTAATGTATGCAGTTTGTTGGCGGGGAAGGATAATGCAGAAATCCAATTAATGCATTACGAAACTCAACCATCCATATGCAATAAGCTTTATTAAATGATCAAATATGCAATAAGCTTTATTAAATGATCATCAAACTCAACCATCCATAGAAAATGAAATCTTATTGAATTTTTAATGAAAAGAGCAAGCTGAACTCAGTTTTGTTGGCCAAATAAACCCACTGAAACAGAGATCCCACTGATATCAGAGCCGAGTTGAGCCTGAGTTAGATGATACATGCTTGACTCAGTTCACAAAGAACAAGCTTTTATCCCGAATTTAAATATCAAACTGTTATAAGGCTCTGATATTGTAAAGAACTGCCAAAAGAACCCTACAACCATTTTCAAAACATTTAACAAAAAATAACAGCAATTTGGAAGATACCCATTACAAACTTAAAAACTCATCCCATGCGCTTTTCTATTCCCCCCTCCCCCCTCCAAAATATATATATATCAACCTAGAAAAAGAAAGAACAAGATAAAAGAAATTAAGAGAATGCTGATTTTTATTTTTCTTTTCATTCTGGCATTGCTAATAGAGAAAGGGTCCTGATGTGCGCAGCTAGGGCTAGCAAGGTCTGAAACCGGAGGTTTCATCCCTAGCTGGGCACATAAGTACCCTTACAGAAATAGATAGTTGGTTTAGTGCCTGGCACCTGAGCTGTCTCAGGCAAAATTCCTCATGCCTTGTAAATGATGGTCCTTTCTTCTACTTTTTCTTCTTTTCCCTAATGTAAAGAAGTATCTCTAACTGAGACATGATAAACAAAGAGTTCAGAGATGATGCACCAACACAACCTCTAAATTGAATGAACAAAGTAAAACAAAATATGACTCAAAACTATTTAGTAGCTTAGATTTCCGTGTATATATAAATAAATTTATATATATGATCAGGTCCATTTATTGTGCCAGCCAAGCCATACAAAAAGACAAGCATGAAAAAATACCATGAAAAATAAGAAAATATCAGGATCATCAAAAGCTTATCAACTATGAACTGATTTTCCAAGAACATTTTTTAAATGGTTGGATGCATTGAATGTCCCCAACCAAGCCAACAAGGCAACAAAGAACAAGAATGGCAACCTGGCCATGAAACTCCCTAAAAAATAAGAAAACCTCAAGAAAATAAAAAAAAATTTATCAACAATGAAGACAGAAAATGCAGAAATAAGAGGCACAACTCACCACTTTGGTAAGAAAATATACCGAAAATAAAACCAAACTAAATAAGTAAAGAAAGTATTTTCTCTTCATGTTCCATTGTGCAACCTTCAAATCCTTTGTATCAGAGACAACTACCAATCAGATCAATGATTTACTAGAGAATTTAGAAAATTAGATAATTCCCAAAACTCCATAGTAAACCATCGACTGATCAGTTCTTATCTCTGCTCCTTATGTCAACCTTCAAATCTTTGTATCAGAGGCAAACACTAATCGGATCAACGATTTACCAGAAAATCATAGGAAAACTATCCATTTCCCACAATCTTATGGTAAATCACCGATCGACTAGTTCTAACATCTGGTCTTACACTTCAAACAATGCCTTGTATTTCAGATGCTATATCTATTTATAATGCTCAAGATGACCTTTGGTGACATCTAAGCCGTCCATTGATATTAACTGTATGAAATCCTAGCCGTCTAAATGGGGTAGGTAGTTTCCACCTCATTGGGATACTCGCCAGCTAGAAAAATCTTTACTGATGTCAATAAATGGAAAAAAATTAAATGTATTTAGTAACCTCCTCAAAAAATAATCAATACTATATCTTATGATATTTTTTTTAATAAAAGTTTTCCATTTCAGGTCATTATACGCGGTTAATACGAGGAATCTAAAAAACTAACTGCTTTGTCGTAAATGGACAAGCTAGAAAGTCATGATTTAAGCTAGCTTTTGTCGGAAATCTAAAGACATTTTCTTACTAATAACCAGAGATTATCACTGAAATAACGACATTCTAACCAATTTGTGCCCTATATGTGCGCTATATACACAGAAGTAATTTTGATATAACAACATTTATGGGTTCTTGTCATACAAAATAAAGGTATGATTGGTTCTTGAAATAAAGCAATGAACATACGATTTAAAGGTCGTTGGTTTCGCTGAATAGTTAATTTCTCCGGAATTGGATGAAATGTATCCACATGACAAAAAAAAGCCTCAGAATTCAATTACTCATAAATAAAACAATTTCCATCTTCGAGTAAAAGTGCTTATTAATTGCATCAGAGAGAGAGTGCATACTAACTTAAATTTTTTCTAAATACCAAAACTACCCTTTACAACAATTTAGTACCTAATAAAGATTACATCTATATCCCCACCCTCACAACCATAGCCACCACCACCACCACCACCACATCATCATCATTCCCACCTCACCATCCTCCTCAATGCAACTACCACCACCACCACCTACTAACAACACAACCTCATCACGACCTCATCACCATTGCTACGTACCACGGATACCACTTCCACTTCACCACCACTATCATTATCATTATTTGAAGTTAATATGCATATAAAATAATTTTAGAAATTAAGGCAAGAGTTTAAAACCAAATTACATAAAGGGTATTATAGTCAATTCCACAGAGCTGTTTTCTAATACCAATGGTAAACCAAGCACCGATTCAATTATCGGAAGAACAACTTGAAAAAAAATAATTTTTAAGAATTACGGAAAATGGATTCTCATAATTCAATTCTGGGAATTGCAGATAATTGGTATCAAATACTCGAAATGAACCGCCTTTAAGGGAAGAGGGGAGGCAACTGCATTGAAGTCGAAGGTTGGCTATTACCTCTAGGTCTCGATTCTACTGGTTCACCTAGGTCCTGTTCCATTCCCTATTACCTATCCTGGTTTGTTGAGTCTTAAATTGTGTTTCCCATAAAAATATATGTACATATCCTCTAATAGCCAGCACTTAAGATTTATTAGTCTGCACCTTGTTACCTTTTATGAGAAAACATTAGAGATACTTAAATACTCATACAAATTTATAGTCTCATTACAGATAAAAGGGAATCTGTTTTCGATAACAACTTTATGCAACCCCAAGAATGACGTTAAGATTTCAGGCCAAATAAGAAAACAATCCAATGAGACCACTACTAAAATGTAAAATCAATTGAAAATGTAATCAAACCCATTGGTAGATAAGAACTAATAACCAATTTATCTAACAGTTTTATTTGGAAAACCCAATTTAATTTCAACGTAGAAAATAACAGAAAAAAGAAATGTGTTTCAGAGATAAAGAGGCATTACATACCTCTTCTGCCATGGTTGAAAGGTAGCAATTGACGTATACAGAATAAACAAGCATAAAATGCTGGAATTAATTGCAGAAATTTATCAAATAGAGAAAATTAATTGGTTCATAACCCACAAACCTCTTATACATTGAAAAATAACTGTCGAAAGCTTCTAGTTCTTTAGAGTCCTTTTAACCCTAATAAATGCTACACGCCTTGGCGAAACCGATCAACCCCAGATTTCAAAAACCGGAAAGGTCGAGCCTGTAAGTTTGCAGTAGCGTTGTGCTGTGTTTTCAGCTAGACATTCAATCATATTGGTGCTATGAATTTCCATGGCCTGTTACTTTGCTGTTAGTTTGGTGTTGGGGAAATTTTACATAAGAAGCTGATTTTGACAAACGAAATACGAGGCCAACTAAATTTTTAGGGGACTAGGGCTGTCTTTAGGTCGGTCAAAATTGATTGACCGATTTGAGTCCTCCGAAGTATTTTTTTTCTATAAGACAAGTCCATCCAAAACTTCAACCAAAAGCTATGGTTTTGTTCGATTTCCAACAAGCTAACAGCTAAGATCAGCCCATTCTAAACTAAGTCTTTAACCCATCAAAATCCCACATCAAGAAAGGGTATTGGTAAAATGTACATTATTTTTATCATTGATTCTAAACCAACTTTAAATGAGATTTTGATAGGGTAAAAAGCTTTGGAACGGGTGGATATTTTGTGAGGATGATTTCTATGATGAAGTGAACATTCTCCTCAAACATTAGCTCTTACATCATCCTATGTGGCCCATAAATATGCAGGAGCTTCTTAGGGGATTTTTACCACTGGGGTCCCCAACAACTACTCAACATAGTTGGTTAGTACCCCTCATTTTTAGAGAGGTTATGAGATCGAAGCTCTGGGTTATGGTATTATCGGTTTGTGATAAGATCCAACATTGGTCAAGTATGGGATTAGTCGTGGGTTTATGAGCTATTGGGCACCCTTCCCTTGCAAGCCGGTTTTCAAGGGCGAGTTCTACCCAAGGGTTTATAACAGTTTGTCCTATGATGTAATTATGTTTGGAGGACTTTGCACATAGGTGCTCACAAAAACTGATCAACCCCAAAATTAAAAACTCTGAAATGTCGAGCCTGTAAATTTGTAGTAGTGTTGTGTTGCGTTCTTAGGTAAGATTTCAGCCATCTTGATGCTTTGTTTCTTCATTTTCTCTAAGCCTTGGATGATCTCCCGCCATGATCATCATTACATTCAACAACCATCCCATTCTAAAATTTTTAACCCATTCAAATTAGCCTTCAAAAATTAGTAAATTAGAAGCAGTTTTTTGCGGTTGATTTCCAACAAACATTTGATGGCTTGTAATGGATTGATTTCTGGATATGAGGTTCTAAATAGTAAAGAAAACACTCTCGCTGGAAATCGAGTTCAAATCCTCTGTCCCCATTTTGGGTACCTTCCCTATCCCCAAATCATGACTTTTTAGCTTATCTGTTTTGCAACAAAACAATTAGTTTTTTAGATTCCCCTATTAACTGCATATAATGACCTGAAATGGAAAACTTTCATAAATTTTTTAAAAGATATAGTATTAATTATTTGTTGAAGAGGTTACTATATACATTTTTTTTTTCTAATTTAGGACTTCAATAAAGATTTTTTCTAGCTCGCGTGTATTAATTAACAAAGGCTATCTTGAATATTATAAATAAATATAGCATCTGAAGTACAAAACAGAGTTTAAAATGTAAGACCAGAGGTTAGAACTAGTCGGTCGGCGATTTACCATAAGATTGTGGGAAATTGATAGTTTTCCTATGATTTTTTGGTAAATCATTAATATGATTAGTGTTTGCCTCTGATACAAAGATTTGAAGGTTGATATAGATAGTAGAGATCAAAACTGATCGGTCAATGGTTTACTATGGAATTTTGGGAAATCTAGTTGTCTAAAATTGTATAGTAAATTGTTGATCCGACTAATAGTTTTCTCCGATACAAAGGTTTTGAGGGTTGCAATCTGAAACAAGAAGAGAAAATACTTTATTTTGGTTTTATATTCTGTATATTTTCTTACAAAAGTGGTGAGTTGTGCTTCTGATTTCTGCATTTTCTGTTTTTATCGTTGATTAGTTTTTGATGATCTTGAAGTTTTTCTATTTTTTAGAGGATTTTATAGGCAGGTTGCCATTCTTGTTCTTTGTTGCCTTATTAGCTTGGTTGGAGACATTTGTTGCATGCAACTATATAAGACATGTTCTTGGAAAATCAGTAAGATTGATGAGCTTTTGATGATCTTTGTATTTTCTTATTTTAATGGTATTCCTTTATGTTTGTCTTTTTGTATGGCTTGGTTTTTAAGAGTTTTTGATCGCAAAAAATATAACTCAGATTCGCAACATGTTCGCTCTTAACAGTGTGAACAATTCAAAATATCCGTATACAAAGATGTGAACATTTTTTAATGTTCAATGTTCACATAGAAGGATGTGAACAATTCAAAAAGTTCGCATTTAAAAATGTGAACAATTCAGAAAGTTCGCATACAAGAATAAAAAATGTTCACACTTTATAGATATCATTATCCCAGAAATTTTTTTTTCTTCTAAAACCTAAGTTAAAACTTACAAAAGCCACAAAAAAGACATAGATTCAAGATGATTTTAACTCCAAAACTTAAAAAATATAAACAAAAACTAACAAAAAACTTGATTAAGCTAATCAATTGATTTTAAGTTTTTGGTTTAGTAATAAATTTGAGAGTGTTGAGACCGAACAATTTTGAGGGTTTTGGGTTAAGTTATAGATGTGACCAATGGGTTTTGACCAACCAAAGATAGCCCCAATGATTTCTTTATATACCCTTATCCAAATACAGTAGCTCTTATCACTCAGTTGCCTTGTCCCATTTTAATATGTCAATAGCAGGCTCCTATCAATTATGAAAATTTTAGTCAAAAACCCCTACTTGAAAATATTTTAGGATTTAGCCCAACAAACGTTTTCTTTTAGTCTAAAGCCCTTGGATAACACATTGAAATTCTCTTACCACACACTTGAAACTCTCTTTAGGGGTGAGGGTTCCAGTGTGTTATCCAGGGGCCTTAGACTAAAAAAAAATTTGTTAGGTTAAATCCTAATTTTTTTAAAGTAGGGGTTTAAAGTAGGCTCCTATCAATTATGAAAATTTTAGCCAAAAACCCCTACTTGANTCTCCCGCCATGATCATCATTACATTCAACAACCATCCCATTCTAAAATTTTTAACCCATTCAAATTAGCCTTCAAAAATTAGTAAATTAGAAGCAGTTTTTTGCGGTTGATTTCCAACAAACATTTGATGGCTTGTAATGGATTGATTTCTGGATATGAGGTTCTAAATAGTAAAGAAAACACTCTCGCTGGAAATCGAGTTCAAATCCTCTGTCCCCATTTTGGGTACCTTCCCTATCCCCAAATCATGACTTTTTAGCTTATCTGTTTTGCAACAAAACAATTAGTTTTTTAGATTCCCCTATTAACTGCATATAATGACCTGAAATGGAAAACTTTCATAAATTTTTTAAAAGATATAGTATTAATTATTTGTTGAAGAGGTTACTATATACATTTTTTTTTTCTAATTTAGGACTTCAATAAAGATTTTTTCTAGCTCGCGTGTATTAATTAACAAAGGCTATCTTGAATATTATAAATAAATATAGCATCTGAAGTACAAAACAGAGTTTAAAATGTAAGACCAGAGGTTAGAACTAGTCGGTCGGCGATTTACCATAAGATTGTGGGAAATTGATAGTTTTCCTATGATTTTTTGGTAAATCATTAATATGATTAGTGTTTGCCTCTGATACAAAGATTTGAAGGTTGATATAGATAGTAGAGATCAAAACTGATCGGTCAATGGTTTACTATGGAATTTTGGGAAATCTAGTTGTCTAAAATTGTATAGTAAATTGTTGATCCGACTAATAGTTTTCTCCGATACAAAGGTTTTGAGGGTTGCAATCTGAAACAAGAAGAGAAAATACTTTATTTTGGTTTTATATTCTGTATATTTTCTTACAAAAGTGGTGAGTTGTGCTTCTGATTTCTGCATTTTCTGTTTTTATCGTTGATTAGTTTTTGATGATCTTGAAGTTTTTCTATTTTTTAGAGGATTTTATAGGCAGGTTGCCATTCTTGTTCTTTGTTGCCTTATTAGCTTGGTTGGAGACATTTGTTGCATGCAACTATATAAGACATGTTCTTGGAAAATCAGTAAGATTGATGAGCTTTTGATGATCTTTGTATTTTCTTATTTTAATGGTATTCCTTTATGTTTGTCTTTTTGTATGGCTTGGTTTTTAAGAGTTTTTGATCGCAAAAAATATAACTCAGATTCGCAACATGTTCGCTCTTAACAGTGTGAACAATTCAAAATATCCGTATACAAAGATGTGAACATTTTTTAATGTTCAATGTTCACATAGAAGGATGTGAACAATTCAAAAAGTTCGCATTTAAAAATGTGAACAATTCAGAAAGTTCGCATACAAGAATAAAAAATGTTCACACTTTATAGATATCATTATCCCAGAAATTTTTTTTTCTTCTAAAACCTAAGTTAAAACTTACAAAAGCCACAAAAAAGACATAGATTCAAGATGATTTTAACTCCAAAACTTAAAAAATATAAACAAAAACTAACAAAAAACTTGATTAAGCTAATCAATTGATTTTAAGTTTTTGGTTTAGTAATAAATTTGAGAGTGTTGAGACCGAACAATTTTGAGGGTTTTGGGTTAAGTTATAGATGTGACCAATGGGTTTTGACCAACCAAAGATAGCCCCAATGATTTCTTTATATACCCTTATCCAAATACAGTAGCTCTTATCACTCAGTTGCCTTGTCCCATTTTAATATGTCAATAGCAGGCTCCTATCAATTATGAAAATTTTAGTCAAAAACCCCTACTTGAAAATATTTTAGGATTTAGCCCAACAAACGTTTTCTTTTAGTCTAAAGCCCTTGGATAACACATTGAAATTCTCTTACCACACACTTGAAACTCTCTTTAGGGGTGAGGGTTCCAGTGTGTTATCCAGGGGCCTTAGACTAAAAAAAAATTTGTTAGGTTAAATCCTAATTTTTTTAAAGTAGGGGTTTAAAGTAGGCTCCTATCAATTATGAAAATTTTAGCCAAAAACCCCTACTTGAAAAATATTTTAGGATTTAGCCCAACAAACGTTTTCTTTTAGTCTAAAGCCCTTGGATAACACATTGAAATCCTCTTACCACACACCTAAAACTCTCTTTAGGGGTGAGGGTTTCAGTGTGTTACCCAGGGGCCTTAGACTAAAAAAAAAATTTGTTAGGTTAAATCCTAATTTTTTTAAAGTAGGGGTTTTTGCCCAAAATCCCTTACATATATATATTGTACTTACTACAAAACTTATTATATTCAGTAATTTTGGCTTTGGTAGGATTGATTGGCTAGCAGTAGCAAGTGGTTTCCTAATTGAATTTCTCTTGTAAGTCGTCCCTTTCATGTAGAAAGGCATCTTTTGGTTGAATTAATAAGAATTAGAAAAATTATTCTCAAGTTTGTTCTTGATTGGAGTTCATGTGTGAGACACCCTGCATCAGAAAGTGTCACCTTTGTATACGCAGATGAGTATCCGAACTTAAGTAACCAAAGCGTGAAGCAAAAACGAGAGCAAGAGCAGGAGCAAGAGCGCTTGGCCAGCCAGGTAGCCTCAGAACGTGGTCCAGAGCGGGAGCGTCAACAATTTACACGATTCTAGTTACTAAGATTCAAACTGAACTGAATAGAAAACAATACTGAAAATATTGCTTCAACCTTTCCAACTGATAAGCAAATTACGATGAGAATTTGTAAAACCACCTGATGTGAATTAATCAGCGGAAACTTCGATTATGTTTCACTCAAAGAGATTAGATTTTAGGGTTGGTTTATCCTTTCACCCGAAAGGTTACAACGAGTTTCTCATTCATTGATTTCCTCAAAACATAACAACTGCCTATCAACAACGACAAAAGGAAAAAAGACCACTAATTTACATCACCACCTGTAAGGAAATAAGAAAACGAACAACCAAAAAAACTCTTAATTACCTCTAACTACTGAAATATATTGTAGATAGAAGCAAGGGTTCTGATACATTAAGTTGACTTAGACACATACCTGGTCGCGTTGTTCTACATTAGAGAACCATGTCGTATTTGAAATTAGTATACTTCCATAATGAAGGATTTATTACCAAAATTTATTCAATTTCCAGGATTAGAATTTACAGCAGAGTATAGATTTTCAAAGGATTTGAATTTCGGCCCCAAAGGTTTAAAGAACCATAAGTCAAACCCTCGCACAAGTTTTAACCTTTCACTGACGACCACTTGATTTAAAAGGCCTATCACTTTCAGTTGCATCACATAAGATGCTGCTCGTCTTAAGATGGAACGAACATTTGCAATTTTGAAGTGATACATGTAAATGGTTCCTATGGACAGACTGCTATTGCAGTAAGCAAGTAAAACATTATGTTATAATACCTAAAAGCATCTATAGCTGCAACCAGTGGAGATCATAATTCAACCACCTAATCTACTCAGATTAGGTGAAGGTTCTGGATGTGAATCTTGGGGTTGCTGTGAATAATCACAGTCAAAATGCTACATAGACACACTTCAAATTTATGCATACCATTCCAAATAGTTTACGGTTGAAATTTGAATTTTATGCCCCATATTTTCTCGTCTGTGTCTCCATATCACCTTGATACAGTCATAGTCCAAATAATGGGTTTGCAAAAGCAACAAGCCAAAGGTTGTGTGCAAACAAAGGACTATGTCACACGGGCATGTCATTACCTACAATCTATGCTCATTGGCTAAAGGCAAAAGATGGTATAAAGACTTATAAAAGTCAAGGTTAACTTACTCGAGACATCATGTTGGACAAGAAAAACTAATGCGGCTTGGGAGTCCTCTGTGACCTTATTGAGCACAAGAGAAGTTTAGGAGCAAAAACTCAAAAGCTAACTTCAGTCTTTTGAGAGTAAACTTTTTAAACCAAGACTGTCTGATATCAAAAGCTAACTTCGGCTTTATGGAGGACAAAGGATGCTGACGGGCAATATTATTTTGTTCTCATTTAGTATTCGATAACTAGTTATCTGGGGTTTCTATATTTTGTTTAAAATAGTTACATAGGGTGGAACTGCAATGCAAGTCACCTAGGTTTCTTTCTTAGTATGTTGTATCAGTTTTATTAATTTTCCTATCCCGTATTCTGGTTTTTTATTTTGTTTTTGTTAAGCCTGTGTTCAGTTAAAATAACCTAGAAATACGTGTGTTTGTCCTATATTAGTATCATTGTTAGTGTTCAAAGTACTGAAAGTTTCCAATTACTTTCACCCATAAGGTAGTAGAAGAAAACTGGAAACTGAGAAATCTTAAGCTACTTTTATCTTTGAAAAAGTTTACATAAAATGAGATGACCTTATGAACAGTTCTATTAAGTGTTATTCATTTTTTGTATTTCAGATTTTAAAAAAATTCTAAATTATGGGCAACACTATAACCTGATTGAGGGCCCTGTGTCCAGAGTAATCCAATTTTCAAAGAGGTTTTGCTGTTGTTTTGCTTTTAACAGGTCAAAAAACATGTTCTTCATCATTGATGACACTAAAGTTAGTTATCGAATACTTGGTTTTTGCATAGCAACTATTAAATACGGCTTTGAAGCTTCAGGGGCCTATAGTAAATCTGTAAATCTATTAAACATAGTAAAGACTATCAGAGAATAAGAAAAAAATACAAACTGAAGAAAGACTGCTATTTGAAGCTTAAGGAGCCAAAGGCTGCTCATCCAATGAGAGCACTCAAAAGGAACAGGAAAAGATGACCAAGCATACTTAAAAGCTTTATGCTTTGTGATTAAGTTCTCTAGAACAGATTCAATAATTGAAATTACGTTCCTTTTAAATGTTCCAAATACAAGCAAAGTGGGTAATCTTCCATATAAAACATTTCAAAACATGAGATCTTGCTCAGCCATCAATTTACAGATAAGCAAAAATCTAACAAATAATCAACGATACAATTAAAGCGAAAACATAATTTCTCAATTACTTCATTCATGGAACATCATTTACGGAGAACTATGAAACCAAACAACCCACCATAATAATATAAAGAGCCATGTAAAGTTTTATTCATCAAATAAAAATCACTACCATTTATAAACCTAAGAATAAACTACACAAAATAAAAAACACCCACAACTTCTTATCCTTCAAGAAAACTAAAACTCTTACTGTCTATCAAAAAAAAAATCTGCTTAAATAGATGAACCAAATCACTTACAAGTGGGATGGCTACTCTGAAAATCTTCATCTGTCCCCACCAAATTTTCCTTCTCTTCCACTAATAATCCTGTTTCTTCCTCCTCTGAAAATCTTCATCGATCAAGAAGATTATACATCCCTGGTTCGAACATATGACTCTTTGGACAACTAGCAAAGATCGTAGGAAGAGTAGAAGAAGCTAAACCCATCGTCTGAGCTAATAGATACATGAGAACGAAGTTCATAATCGATCCAACAACAAGAGTTGAGAAAACGAAATCAAGTTCATTGAGTCCGAAATTAGGGCGAGAAGCCATATCACCAAGAACACATGCACTAACACCAATAATTTCTTCCATTAGAACTTTAAACGGGAACTACGGATCAGCTGCAACTCTGGATTCAAGAGAAGCCCTAGAAGTCTAAAACTAGATGATGATCAGTTTTCAGAAGAATCTCCATCACCACTACGGTCGAAATCGCCTCCGTTATTTCCATCTCCTCCTCCTGTGTTACAGTTACTGATCCCGTTGCTGCCATTGCCACCTGTGTCAATAAGTTCTGCCCTTACCGTAAATTGATAGTTTGAATGTCTGGAATGAAGAAGAGAAAGGGATAGATTTAGAGGAGAAGAAGAAGGGGAGTTTGATGAGATGATTAACGGTGTACGACAAGAAGATTGGTCTGCAAAATTACGGTTTCTGTGAAAATTGTGCGGGTTAGAGAGAGGAGAGAATCGGAGCTGAGCTATGGCTGCCATGCTTTCAGGCTAAGTGGGACCGTGAAGAAAGAGTGAGTAGAGAGCTTTTTCCCAGTGGGAAGTTCTTCGGCTCTCCCTCTTGCAAACAGGGGGTAGGGCAATTGAAACTTGCAAAGGGTGCACGTAAAGGAGTTGCTCACAATGTTAAGAGGGGATAAACAACATAGGGGTGGACTAGATTGTTTAAATTGGTTCGAGTGATGAATTTAGTTCTACTTAGGGACGGTCATCTAAAAATGGGTTGATATTTTTCATCCCAATCCCAAAAAACACCGCAACCCTTAAAAATACCCCCACCCTAAAAAAAAATCTCAACAAAAATATACCGGTCACCATCACTCTACCGCCGGCCACCACCACCACCTCTAACCACCACTTCTTCTTCTTCTTTCTTTCTTCTTCTTCGTTTTTCTTTTTCTTTTTTCTTTCCTTTTCCCCTATTTCTGCACCGATTGGAGATAGGTCATCTCTTCTCCCTTTCTCACGCTCTCTCGCTCCTGTCTTCTCTCTACCCTCTCTCTCTCTCTCTTTCCCTCTCTCCCCGCTTTCTATTTCTCCAGATCTGGAATTTTTTTTCTTTCCCTTTTCAGGTAACTGGCGGCAATGGCTGGCGGCAGTGCCAGTGGAGACCGGCGGTGGAGAAAGAAGAAGAAAAAGTGGTTGGCGGTGGAAGTTGACGGAAATAAATAAATTGCATTCTATATACATATTATCATGCCAAAACAAGTAACATCTACCATTATTCTAAAATTAACCTAAAGCTAAGAGAAATATTTACATTAATAAAAAAAAATTGTGAAAGATTTGGTGAGGACTAAATATGACAAGATTGTGCTCCCATAAAATTTTGGATTATATTGGATTTCGAAAAATTACTCTTCAAATAAGAAATAAGATTTAGCTGTCGGAAAACCCCCTTTTTTTTAAATGAACTAAAATGGAATAAAAAAAAAGAAAACTCGGATTTCCACGGGAATAATTATTAATTATCAAATCTCAATTCATCATTCCAAATTATTAAATTAATTGACATTCGGGATACGCCAACGAAAATCAATTTTTGATAATTTTTCTATTCGGATCTCGACGAAAGGAAAATTACCTAAAAGATAAAAAATATCAAATCTCCTCGGATATACACAAGGTTCAAGATTTGGTATCTTTCCATCTAAAGAATAATTATTAAAATTCTAAGTTTGAGATTTCCACCAAACTTAGTTGATCAAAATTTCATATGCTTAAAAATAAATATAACTATTTTTTAAAAATGTTAAATTGATTAAAAAAATTCTTATTTTTTTAGAGTTATTTTTGAACTCATTCACAAACGTCCAGAAAAAATTTCAGTCTAATCCAACGGCTAAATCAGGTGGAATTCGACTTATTTGATGTTAGAAGTTGCAAAAAAGTTCGAAAAGGCGTTTACACGCTTAAAAGATGAAGATGTCATGTATTACCGTGAGTTTGTTATTGATGGAAATGGGATTCCAAGTGTGAATGATTGGAATAATGCACGTGCTTTTATTAAGTTTCTGAAGATTTTTTATGATGCTACCTTAAAGTTTTTTTGGTTTTTTATTTGTTACTTCCAATTCATTTATATGGCAATTGTGTTTGATTCATACTCAATTGAAATCTTGGAGTGAAAGTAAGGATGATTTTATGAAGGCAATGGGTGACAAAATGAGGAAAAAGTATGACAAATATTGGGGGAAATTATCATACAATGAATCCTTATTTGTTTATTTTTGTGCTACTTGATCCACGCCACAAGGAAGTCGATTTGAAATATGACTTATGCGTATTATGTGGTGAACATGCTTCTATTAGGCTCACAAGTCAGGTGAAAGATACTCTTATTGAGTTGTATGATGAGTACAAGTTGCTTTACTAAGTGTGGAAAGTACAAATGAGTCAAGTATTGTGGAAGACATGGAAGCTGATAGTAATGAACGGATAAGAAAACATGGTTAGAAGTCAGACGCAACCAAACAACCCTTCAGACTCAGAAAAATGGACAGACGGAAAAGAACAACTGCAGAAGTACCAATAGAGCACCCCCGCCTTCAGCCTGCAACACAGAATCAGACAAAAAAAGTTAGCTAAGAATCATTCCTGGTTAATATCGCTTCTGATTGAGAAATCCTAAGAACGAAACAGGAACTTTGGGAAAGAGAGAACTCCTTCCTAAAAGCCTTTACTGATCAGCCACAAGAAGAAAGCTAAAAGAACAAAACTAAATTGCATTACAAATTCATCCTTGCAAACCTATAAAAATTGATTCACTGACTTGATCCCCTCGATTCACCTTCTTTGGAACACTAGCTTGATCCCCTTAATTGATTTACCTTATTTGGAACACCTTCTTTGTTCAAAATCTGTGTCCTATATGTCTATACTATTTTCAGTGAGACTTAAAAGTGGGCCGAATAAGGTGTTTGTCATTGCTGACAATACCTCCACCACATTCTCCCTCTTTCTATGGATCTCTCTCTCTAAAAACAACACCACCACTCACCACCACCAATCACCATTGATAATGTTCTCTTAAAGATGGTTTGGGCTAGTTCTTAAATTTGTTACTTATATGAAGGTTTTTCGCCATCTAAATATTTTGCTTCTGCATAATATATTACGACAGTTTTTCGTTTCCCCTAATTTGTTGTTATTACTTACAGTGACAGCATTTGTTATTGGATAACAATGCACTCACCAGTAGTGCTTATCAGCATGGGTGTTTATCTTCGTCCCATGATTTCAGACAAATCCAAATGAAGAGGTGACAAATTTGGTTTCAACTCGCTGGGCATATCAAGACTCATACTTATGAGTATTACATTTAAACAGACATGATAAATATGTGTAAAATCATAATTCATAACAATAAAAACGAATAATCTGAACTATAAATTACATGCACTCTTCTTCAATTGATTGTTCTTAAGAAGCGTTTTGCCACCTCTATTTGGAAAGAAAAATGTTCTTTTTGCTTGTGAAGGAGTGACGGTTTATAGTGTGTTTAGACGTAGAATTCATGTTTCCCTTAACATGATTCTTTGGAAACATGAATCCCTAGAAACATGAATCCATTGGTTTGTTTAGCAACCATAAAAGAATCCATGGATTCATGAATCCTTAGAAGCTTGAATCCTTTGGTTTGTTTGGCTGCCACTTAGGCGCTGCTTGGTATGCATGGAAAATTTACAGAATGCAAATTACCACAGCTGTGGTAGTGGTAATTTGCATGGACAAACAGGGCCATTGGTATCTTAACCAGCAGATGAATACCATACCAAGCAGCTGATTTATCAATTTGACCGGGAGTAACTGCAGATGTGAATTTTCCCTCCATACCAAGTAGGGCCTTAAAATCCAAGGAAAATCTCTATTTTGTTGTTTTAATTTTGTGGGGTATAATCTGCATTGAGTTGGATGAATATATAATGAATCCTTTACCGGAGAAACATGAATCTCTGATCCCCACTGAATCTCTACCTTGGAATCCCCCTTCCAAACCGACCATTAATTTCTTCCTCTTTTTCTTCTTTTCCTTCACCAATGCAAACTCAAAGAGCAAAAAATCTGGAAGAATGAGCATGGATATCAAAACTCTCATTGACATTGCATGCTTGAGTCATTCGAGCTCAAATTTTAGATGTTTTCCATGCAAATGTTGAGTTTCTGTTGTTTTGTATGGACATAAAACTTGACATATGTTGTTTCCGACATTAACAAGTCAAACTAAAAGCTTGACGCAGCAAAGAATTCGGATGAGAGAGAGAGAGAGAACTGATGTTTTTTTTGTCAGGAAGAAGTTACAAGAGAAATCCAATCTAATCCGGATCAGGGACGTATAGATTCAAGCCAAATCAGAAAAAGCTATCTACTGAGTACAATACTAAAATGTAAAATCAAATAAAAAGGTAATCAGACCCCAAGTAACTAGAGCTTGGAGCAGGAGCGTCTGAGTGGCCAATTAAAAAATGTCCCAACTTCAGAGCGCCTTCAGAACGTTTATATATATGTACATATATATAGTTCAAAACACTTAAAATTTAAATTATTTTCTAACTATTTAAAAAATTTAGAATGATGTATTTTTTATGAAGATGATATATATTTAGAATGATGTATTTTGTGAGAGATCATCCTCACAAGAATCTGCTCATTTTTCATGACAAGGATTGAAACACAACTATTTTATCTGGAAAACCCAAGTCTCAAAGGAGAAAATAAACAGAAAAAAGAAGAGAGTTTCAAATATAAAGAGGAATGACATACCTTTTCTACTATAGAAGAGCTACAAAGAGATCAATGTTCATGACGTTTAATCAAGCTCCATTGTTGCAACTATACGTATAGTCTTCAAATCAGAGGGTCCCTCCCCCTCCCTCACTGGCAATGAAAGTCCCATAGAAAATAAGAAAATCTCAAGATCATAAAAAGCTGGCCGCAACACTTCCATGAAAAATAGAAAGATTCCTTGATGTCGACAAAAGGTTATCAACTATAATACTGATACAGGCAAGAACATTTCTCATGTGGACTCAACGTGCTAGCCAACTATATATAGAAACTGCAAGCATTGAGACCCAGTAGAGAAACTTCCATATATGAAAAATAAGAAAATTTCATGGTCTTCAAATGCAAATCAACTATGAAGCTTATAGACTAAGGGGTAAGGAAATGCATAAAACAACTTGCCATCTCTTGTGAGAAACATAAAAAATATTAAACGATAATAAATGTATGGAGGCATTTTCTCTTCATGTTCATGCTCCTATCAACCTTTTCAAAATCTATATATCAGAGGCAAATACTAATCGGATCAACGATTTACCAGAAAATTGTATAAAATTAAAAATCATACAATCTCATGGTAAATTGTTGACCGATCAGTTTTAATCTCTGTTCCTTCTATCAACCTTCAAACTTTGTATCAGAGGTAAACACTGATCGGATCAACGATTTACCAGAGAAGCTCAGAGAACAACTAGCCACTTCCCACGCATCAATGGTAAATCGCTGACCGACTAGTTTTCATCCCTGGTCCTACTCTTCATACTCTGTCTTGCTCTTCATCAGATGCTATGTCTATTTATAATGCTCAATATGACGTTAAATAAGGACTACACCATTCATCAATAATGAGATGCATGTATTCCGATAGTCTAAACTGGGTAAGTTTTTCCTCCATAGAATATTCACCTGGAACATCTTAATTAAAAAAAGTCTTAAATGGAAGGATATAAATGCATACAACTACACCTCCACAACAAATATAGTCACCATATCCTCTAAGATATTTTGGATAAAAAGTTTCCATTCAAAGGTGATTGTCATTATATGCGGAGAAGACGGGGAACCTAAAAGGCTAACTACTTCGTTGTAAATGCGTAAGCTAAAAAGAAATGATTTAGGCTGATTTTTTCTAGAGTGCAAAGTTATTCTCCTACTAATAACTGGTCATACAAGTCAAATAAAGACAGCACAACTACTATTTCATGCCTTATCTGTGCACTATAAACACGAACAATGATTTTGATATAAAAGCATGCATTTCTTGTTTGTTTTTATACAAAATATACAATGCTTAATTGAAGCAGTGAAATAGTGAAAATAGAAGAAGAGAAGATGCGGCTCAACCACATTGAGCCCAAGTATATGATTAGAGCTTACCCATCTAAAACTATCACATCGAATTATAATCTTGGAAAATATTTGGATTACCTGATAGTGGAAAGAAACTCGAAACATGGGGTAGCTAACCAGGATACACAAAAATGACGAGCAATAAAATGATTCTCTATCTGAAAAAATAAAAAATTCAATTAGTTGAATTCAATTAACTAAACTTCATAAAGGATATTAAATGCATACGAACTAAATAAACAAAATAATTTTGCATTATACCTTACCTAACATAATTGAGCAACGACATAAACGGATTGTTAATTTTGTATTTGATTTCTGCTGCGAAGACATCACTTATGACTTGGAAATATCAAGAATCTCATGGATACACGAACTCGATGTATCAAGATCCAATTATATGCCAAAATATACTTTTGTGCATCGTATCAGTCTGATGCCAAAAAAACGAAAAGATAGATTTCTTTAACGATTAAGTCTGCATCTCTTTTCTTTTTGGAAAATG
Source organism: Macleaya cordata (assembly GCA_002174775.1). Taxonomy (NCBI): domain Eukaryota; kingdom Viridiplantae; phylum Streptophyta; class Magnoliopsida; order Ranunculales; family Papaveraceae; genus Macleaya; species Macleaya cordata. The sequence continues at coordinate 208,591 of MVGT01003937.1, read as the reverse complement.
ATTAGAGAACTTTAATCCTCATAAAAAGTTAATATTCATTACAGATGAAGGATCTGCAATAGCTTTATTCTTTGCCATAACAACTTTATGCAGCACCAAGAATCTTGACAATAATGTAAATATAATCGTTGTTTCTTACATTCTTGCTCATATAGAATAGATGGTTAAAATTTAGAACAATGAGCAGACTGTTGACTAAAACACTGAGAAAAAGCACTTCAGTGCAGATTAAGATGCTAAAAAAATGAAAAGAAATCGAAAATGACATTGAAGAACACAATAAGAAGATCAAAAGTGACATGCATTGTATGAAGATATTGGTCATAATAAAGTTCAATACAAGTGATTAATATCATGTATATACGCATGTACCTATGCAAAAATCTAATCATAAACAACAACTATCATCTGCAGTAGTGGAACCAGTATTTACTAAAACAAAGTGAACATGAGGATCTAATATCTGATAAAAAAAATAAATAATAATAATTCACATAGGGAATTTTGTGTCTTCCTCAACCTGAGGTGTTGGACTTTGTAAAAAAGAGGATCTAATATGAAGCAAGAAGAATATATTTCACAAGGGATTTTGTGTCTTCTTCAACCTGAGGTCGAGGATTTTGTAACGTGAGTTAGTAACAGGGGCAAAATGTTCATGGGTATGTAAATTCTCCTTTCCATGCATGGGCTATGTAGTAATCATATATGTGTTTTATGCTTCAATAATTTTATTATTCTAACTGTAACAGCTCATATATATAAATAAATTAAAGCGGGAAAAGTTCGACTAAGGGCATACAAGTCATCTCACTCTCTCACGTCTTCCTCTCTCTCCCTCCTCTTCTTCTTCTCTTTTTCTTCTCCTCTCCTTTTTTTCTTTTTTTTTTCTTTTTTTTTTGAGGAAAAAAGGTTATATTAAAGAGAAGAAAAGACTTGGGTCTAGAGATTGCACCAAGCCATTACAAGAAGCAGGCAGAGAGTAGATTGACACTATCACCTCCCACCTAACAACTAAAACCTAAAAAAAATAGCTTTAAAAAATACAATCAATAGAACCCCAAGAAACAAGAAACAGTAAAGCCTTTACATTCAAGATTAACTCATCCACGGGACTTGATTTATGACTAAAAACTCTATTGTTTCTTTTAGTTCAAATCACCTACCAAAGATGCACGTGTGGTAGCAGTAGACATACTTTCCTTCCTCGATCCGTTTCTTCATTCTTCTCTTGCCAACTGATTTTTTACCTTCTAACTAAACCTATATAATATACTTCTTTCTTTTTTCCTTTACAAAACTAAATTAACAAGTTTATTACTAAATACGCATGTTATATATCATATACAACTATAGAGTTGAAAGGCATCAGATTTAAATACTTCGTAGTTAGGTAAGTTTCCAAACTAAAAAAGAAACTGATTGTGTCCCTAAATTTTTGTTGATCATAGTGGGATCATATTTTATGTCAACAATTTGTGATTAAACGCAGATTTCCTTTAAATTTAACAATACATGAATGGTGACTTGGAACCCAAAAGGTAAAAAAATAAAGAAATTTTTTTTCTACCATATAAATAACCACAAGAAAATGTTTTTTATTTTTCAAGTGCTAAAGAAACGCTTCTATGCTGAAATTTGAATACGAAACTGTTTTAAAGCTTTGATATCATTGCCAACAAGTTTTAAAGTAACCCTTAAAAAAAAAACACAATCTGGAAGGTGCCTCTACTGGACTACACTAATCTCGTCTCCCCAAGTATTATTTTTATTTTTTCCAACAGTATGACCTGGGAAAATCAGAGAACTTGATATTTATGCGAAAACATCCATCAGAAAAGAAAAAATATCACCAAAACATATTTCATGGTCAGATGCATTTAATATGCCAGCCAAGGCCCAAGCCATACTAAGCAAATGCATGGTAACCCGGTCTAACACTCAATAAAAAGTTAGAAACCATGATCATCAAAAACTTGTTAAACATGAACCTCAATAATGAAGACAGAAAATGAACAAATGATGGAAGGAACATTCAACACATTTGCTAAGAAACATACAAATCATATAAAGAAAATAACTACCAAATGAAATAATTCCTCTTCATCTTTAATTTAATAAACCTTCAAACCCTTTATATCAGAGACAATTGTTAATATGATTAGCGATTGACCAGAAAATTGTAAAAAAATCAGAAAATTAACACAGTTTTATGGTAAATCGTCGACTGGTCAGTTCTAATATTTGTTTCTTGTATCAACCTTCAAATCTATGTATCATATTATAAAATGAAAATAAAGATGTAAAGGAAATATTTTCTTTCCCTGTTCCAATTAATCAACCTTCAAAACCAAAACTAACCATCATAGAAAGGAAAAACATTGTTTATATTAAAGTTGAGATACCATCAAATGATATTCGCAAGATATTTAGAAATTTGGGTTTATCGACAATTGGAATTCCTACAAGATGATTTTCAACACCTCATTGCTCTTCGAACTCTAACAGTTCAGAATTATCTAATATGACATCTTTGTGTATTGTGGGATCTAACATGTTGCAGCAGCAGTTAGATCTCTAACTATCAACAACTGTGTAGCATTGACGGCTTTGACAGGGTAAATAGGTATCTCTTCCTTTCTTTTCTTTTTTTGTGAAAGGAGGTGGATAGCCAACCTCACATCGCTTCAAAAATTTAGAAATTTTGAATTGAGGTAATCTAAATCTCTTGCAAGAAGGACTGCAACACCTCACTGCCCTCCAAACTTTGACTATTCAATCAGAAACACCATTTTGATCTATATACACAACGAAGGCCAGACAAGGTTGATGACTGGCACAAGATTGCCTACATTCATACACTCATAAACAGCTCAGGTTTCTTCTAAATTAGGCCTTTCCTTATTGGTGACGACACTTTATTAACTATGCACCTCAATTCCATTTCCACCTCGACATCTTGTACAAAGTTTGAGTTTTCTGTTTCAGTAAATGGATTCTAGAGGTACTAACTAGAGCAGTTCATCTTCTTTCCTCTATTTAATAGAAACTATTCGTTGAGCAGTTCAACTTCTTTCCCTATTTTATTGAAATTCTTTATTATTAATGCTTGGTTTGTCTTCAACATTTGTACAACATGTGATGTATGTTGTATGCAGCTTGTTTGTGGGAAAGGATAATGCGGAAATACAATATTGCATTACAAAACTTGTCTTCGAATACTATTAGCATGAAATATGTTCTAAATGTCAAGTTGGTTTCTTTATTAATGTGTATTTTGTATAGTTTTTCCTTTAATTCGCATTGATCAATGTTTAGGGTTGATTCTAATACTATAAACCCATAGTTTGATTCTTTTGGTAGATAATGTTCATAATCAAGTATGCAAGAAGCTTCATTGAATGATCATCAAACGCGAGCATCCATAAAACCTCAAATTCTTATTGAATTTTAATGAAAAAAAGAACAAGTTGAATCACAACTTAAGACCAAGCTGATCTTAGTTTGGTTGGCCACGTTAACACACTGAAACAATGATCTCACTGATATCGGAGCTGAGATCAGCCCGAGTTAGACGCTACCTGATTGACTCAGTTGATTGTTGACAAAAGCAAACATTAATTAATCCTGCTCTGATATTGTAAAGAACTGCCAAAAGAACCCTACAACCATTTTAAAACATTTAACAAAAATAACTGCAATCTGGAAGATACCCTTAACAAATTACGAACTCTTATCCCATGTACTTTTCTAAGTTTCCCCCAAAAAAATATCAACCTAGAAAAAGAAAGAACAAGAGAAAAGAAATTAAAAGAATGCTGATTTTTTTTTCTTTTCATTCTGGCATTGCTAATAGAGAAATAAATAGTTGGTTTAGTGCCTGGCACCTGAGCTGTCTCATGCGAAATTCCCCCTGCCATGTAAATGATGGTCCTTTCTTCTGTACCTCTAACTGAGACATGAAGCTTATCGACTATGAAGTCAAGAAATGCATAAATTGGAGGCACAACTTGCCACATTTGGTGAGAAAACATAAAAGTACATAACAACAATAAATATAAAAAAGGTATTTTCTCTTCATGTTCATCCTACCAACCTTCAAAATCAATATATCAGAGACAACTACTAATTATCAGATCAACAATTTAGTAGAAAATTGTATAAAACTAAAAAATCACACAATTTCATGGTCAATTGTTGACTGATCAGTTCTAATCCCTGGTCCTACTCTTCATACTTTGTCTTGCTCTTCATCAGATGCTATATCTATTTATAATGCTTGATAAGGTCTAAGCTGTTCATCAGCAAAACGGGGTAAGTTCTTCCTCCTTGGAATATCCACCTAGCACATCTTAATTTAAAAAGTCTTAAATGGAAGGATATAAATGCATAGAAACAACCTCTTCAAGGACCACAACAAATAATAATTGCAATATCCTCTTTAAGATTTTTTGCATAAGAGTTTCCAATTCAAGAGAAAAGTGACAGCTGTGTCCATGTTTTGAGACATCATTAATATGACCCAATCAAAACCCTATGTAAATGCACTAATACTAGAGCTGATTTGCTACCATGCTTAGGCAGGTCAAAGTACTATTTATTCAAGGGAGATTGTCATTATATAAGGAGAAGAAGGGGAACCTAAAAGGCTAATTGCTTTGCTTTGTTGTAAATGTCTAAGCTAAAAGGAAGTGATCTAGGCTGCTTCTTGTCTAGAGTGCAAAGATATTCTCCTAATCATAAATGTCATACCCTCAAAACAAAGATAGTACAACTACTATATATGCCTTCTATGTGCAATATAAACGCGAATAAAGGTTTTGACATAAAAATATGCATTTATTGTTTCTTTTCGTACAAAATATAGAATGCTTAATTGAAGTAGTGAAATACTGGAAATATAAAAACAGAAGATGCGGCTCAACCACATTGAGCCTAAGCACAAATTATAGCTTACCCCCTTAAAGCAAATACAGAGAAATATAACCTTCGGATGAATTTGGATTACTTGATAGTGGAATGATACTCAAAACATGGGCTAGCTAACTAGGATACACAAATGACGAGCAATAAAATAATATTCTATCTGAAAAAAAAAAAAATAATATCCAATTAGTTGCATTCAAATATCTAAACTTTGTAAAAGAAATTAAATGCATAGGAACTAAATAAACAAAGCAATTTAAATTGGCACCATATACCTTACCTCACATAATTGAGCTACATTAATGGATTGTTAATTTTGTATTTGCAATCTACTGCAAAGGCATCTCTTGTGATTCAGAAATACCAAGAATCTGAAGGATACAAGAATTCGGTGTATTAATTTTATGCTTCACTAAATGGATTCTAGAGGTACTAACTAGAGCAGTTCATTTACTTTCCTCTATTTTACACAAACTTTTCATCATGTAATTCAAATTCGTTTACTATTTTAGAAACTCTTTATTGTTAATGCTTGGTTTGTCTTCAAACATCTTTCACATTTGTACTGCATGTAATGTATGCAGTTTGTTGGCGGGGAAGGATAATGCAGAAATCCAATTAATGCATTACGAAACTCAACCATCCATATGCAATAAGCTTTATTAAATGATCAAATATGCAATAAGCTTTATTAAATGATCATCAAACTCAACCATCCATAGAAAATGAAATCTTATTGAATTTTTAATGAAAAGAGCAAGCTGAACTCAGTTTTGTTGGCCAAATAAACCCACTGAAACAGAGATCCCACTGATATCAGAGCCGAGTTGAGCCTGAGTTAGATGATACATGCTTGACTCAGTTCACAAAGAACAAGCTTTTATCCCGAATTTAAATATCAAACTGTTATAAGGCTCTGATATTGTAAAGAACTGCCAAAAGAACCCTACAACCATTTTCAAAACATTTAACAAAAAATAACAGCAATTTGGAAGATACCCATTACAAACTTAAAAACTCATCCCATGCGCTTTTCTATTCCCCCCTCCCCCCTCCAAAATATATATATATCAACCTAGAAAAAGAAAGAACAAGATAAAAGAAATTAAGAGAATGCTGATTTTTATTTTTCTTTTCATTCTGGCATTGCTAATAGAGAAAGGGTCCTGATGTGCGCAGCTAGGGCTAGCAAGGTCTGAAACCGGAGGTTTCATCCCTAGCTGGGCACATAAGTACCCTTACAGAAATAGATAGTTGGTTTAGTGCCTGGCACCTGAGCTGTCTCAGGCAAAATTCCTCATGCCTTGTAAATGATGGTCCTTTCTTCTACTTTTTCTTCTTTTCCCTAATGTAAAGAAGTATCTCTAACTGAGACATGATAAACAAAGAGTTCAGAGATGATGCACCAACACAACCTCTAAATTGAATGAACAAAGTAAAACAAAATATGACTCAAAACTATTTAGTAGCTTAGATTTCCGTGTATATATAAATAAATTTATATATATGATCAGGTCCATTTATTGTGCCAGCCAAGCCATACAAAAAGACAAGCATGAAAAAATACCATGAAAAATAAGAAAATATCAGGATCATCAAAAGCTTATCAACTATGAACTGATTTTCCAAGAACATTTTTTAAATGGTTGGATGCATTGAATGTCCCCAACCAAGCCAACAAGGCAACAAAGAACAAGAATGGCAACCTGGCCATGAAACTCCCTAAAAAATAAGAAAACCTCAAGAAAATAAAAAAAAATTTATCAACAATGAAGACAGAAAATGCAGAAATAAGAGGCACAACTCACCACTTTGGTAAGAAAATATACCGAAAATAAAACCAAACTAAATAAGTAAAGAAAGTATTTTCTCTTCATGTTCCATTGTGCAACCTTCAAATCCTTTGTATCAGAGACAACTACCAATCAGATCAATGATTTACTAGAGAATTTAGAAAATTAGATAATTCCCAAAACTCCATAGTAAACCATCGACTGATCAGTTCTTATCTCTGCTCCTTATGTCAACCTTCAAATCTTTGTATCAGAGGCAAACACTAATCGGATCAACGATTTACCAGAAAATCATAGGAAAACTATCCATTTCCCACAATCTTATGGTAAATCACCGATCGACTAGTTCTAACATCTGGTCTTACACTTCAAACAATGCCTTGTATTTCAGATGCTATATCTATTTATAATGCTCAAGATGACCTTTGGTGACATCTAAGCCGTCCATTGATATTAACTGTATGAAATCCTAGCCGTCTAAATGGGGTAGGTAGTTTCCACCTCATTGGGATACTCGCCAGCTAGAAAAATCTTTACTGATGTCAATAAATGGAAAAAAATTAAATGTATTTAGTAACCTCCTCAAAAAATAATCAATACTATATCTTATGATATTTTTTTTAATAAAAGTTTTCCATTTCAGGTCATTATACGCGGTTAATACGAGGAATCTAAAAAACTAACTGCTTTGTCGTAAATGGACAAGCTAGAAAGTGATGATTTAAGCTAGTTTTTGTTGGAAATCTAAAGACATTTTCTTACTAATAACCAGAGATTATCACTGAAATAACGACATTCTAACCAATTTGTGCCCTATATGTGCGCTATATACATAGAAGTAATTTTGATAACAACATTTATGGGTTCTTGTCATACAAAATAAAGGAATGATTGGTTCTTGAAATAAAGCAATGAACATACGATTTAAAGGTCGTTGGTTTCGCTGAATAGTTAATTTCTCCGGAATTGGATGAAATGTATCCACATGACAAAAAAAAGCCTCAGAATTCAATTACTCATAAATAAAACAATTTCCATCTTCGAGTAAAAGTGCTTATTAATTGCATCAGAGAGAGAGTGCATACAAACTTAAATTTTTTCTAAATGCCAAAACTACCCTTTACAACAATTTAGTACCGAATAAAGATTACATCTATATCCCCACCATCACAACCATAGCCACCACCACCACCACATCATCATCATTCCCACCTCACCATCCTCCTCAATGCAACTACCACCACCACCACCTACTAACAACACAACCTCATCACGACCTCATCACCACTGCTACGTACCACGGATACCACTTCCACTTCACCACCACTATCATTATCATTATTTGAAGTTAATATGCATATAAAATAATTTTAGAAATTAAGGCAAGAGTTTAAAACCAAATTACATAAAGGGTATTATAGTCAATTCCACAGAGCTGTTTTCTAATACCAATGGTAAACCAAGCACCGATTCAATTATCGGAAGAACAACTTGAAAAAAAATAATTTTTAAGAATTACGGAAAATGGATTCTCATAATTCAATTCTGGGAATTGCAGATAATTGGTATCAAATACTCGAAATGAACCGCCTTTAAGGGAAGAGGGGAGGCAACTGCATTGAAGTCGAAGGTTGGCTATTACCTCTAGGTCTCGATTCTACTGGTTCACCTAGGTCCTGTTCCATTCCCTATTACCTATCCTGGTTTGTTGAGTCTTAAATCGTGTTTCCCATAAAAATATATGTACATATCCTCTAATAGCCAGCACTTAAGATTTATTAGTCTGCACCTTGTTACCTTTTATGAGAAAACATTAGAGATACTTAAATACTCATACAAATTTATAGTCTCTTTACAGATAAAAGGGAATCTGTTTTCGATAACAACTTTATGCAACCCCAAGAATGACGTTAAGATTTCAGGCCAAATAAGAAAACAATCCAATGAGACCACTACTAAAATGTAAAATCAATTGAAAATGTAATCAAACCCATTGGTAGATAAGAACTAATAACCAATTTATCTAACAGTTTTATTTGGAAAACCCAATTTAATTTCAACGTAGAAAATAACAGAAAAAAGAAATGTGTTTCAGAGATAAAGAGGCATTACATACCTCTTCTGCCATGGTTGAAAGGTAGCAATTGACGTATTCAATTAGGGTTACTGAACAGAATAAACAAGCATAAAATGCTGGAATTAATTGCAGAAATTTATCAAATAGAGAAAATTAATTGGTTTATAACCCACAAACCTCTTATACATTGAAAAATAACTGTCGAAAGCTTCTAGTTCTTTAGAGTCCTTTTAACCCTAATAAATGCTACACGCCTTGGCGAAACCGATCAACCCCAGGTTTCAAAAACCGGAAAGGTCGAGCCTGTAAGTTTGCAGTAGCGTTGTGCTGTGTTTTCAGCTAGACATTCAATCATATTGGTGCTATGAATTTCCATGGCCTGTTACTTTGCTGTTAGTTTGGTGTTGGGGAAATTTTACATAAGAAGCTGATTTTGACAAACGAAATACGAGGCCAACTAAATTTTTAGGGGACTAGGGCTGTCTTTAGGTCGGTCAAAATTGATTGACCGATTTGAGTCCTCCGAAGTATTTTTTTTCTATAAGACAAGTCCATCCAAAACTTCAACCAAAAGCTATGGTTTTGTTCGATTTCCAACAAGCTAACAGCTAAGATCAGCCCATTCTAAACTAAGTCTTTAACCCATCAAAATCCCACATCAAGAAAGGGTATTGGTAAAATGTACATTATTTTTATCATTGATTCTAAACCAACTTTAAATGAGATTTTGATAGGGTAAAAAGCTTTGGAACGGGTGGATATTTTGTAAGGATGATTTCTATGATGAAGTGAACATTCTCCTCAAACATTAGCTCTTACATCATCGTATGTGGGCCATAAATATGCAGGAGCTTCTTAGGGGATTTTTACCACTGGGGTCCCCAACAACTACTCAACATAGTTGGTTAGTACCCCTCATTTTTAGAGAGGTTATGAGATCGAAGCTCTGGGTTATGGTATTATCGGTTTGTGATAAGATCCAACATTGGTCAAGTATGGGATTAGTCGTGGGTTTATGAGCTATTTGGCACCCTTCTCTTGCAAGCCGATTTTCAAGGGCGAATTCTACCCAAAAGTTTATAACAGTTTGTCCTATGCTGTAATTATGTTTGGAGGACTTTGCACATAGGTGCTCACAAAAACTGATCAACCCTAAAATTAAAAACTCTGAAATGTCGAGCCTGTAAATTTGTAGTAGTGTTGTGTTGCGTTCTTAGGTAAGATTTCAGCCATCTTGATGCTTTGTTTCTTCATTTTCTCCAAACCTTGGATGATCTCCCGCCATAATCATCATTACATTCAACAACCATCTCATTCTAAAACTTTTAACCCATTCAAATTAGCCTTCAAAAATTAGTAAATTAGAAGCGGTTTTTTGCGGTTGATTTCCAACAAACATTTGATGGCTTGTAATGGATTGATTTCTGGATATTAGGTTCTAAATAGTAAAGAAAACACTCTCGCTGGAAATCGAGTTCAAATCCTCTGTCCCCATTTTGGGTGCCTTCCCTATCCCCAAATCATGACTTTTTAGCTTATCCGTTTTGCAACAAAATAATTAGTTTTTTAGATTCCCCCTATTAACTGCATATATTGACCTGAAATGGAAAACTTTTATAAATATTTTTAAAAGATATAGAATTAATTATTTGTTGAGGAGGTTACTATATACCTTTTTTCCTAGTCGGTCGGCGATTTACCATAAGATTGTGGGAAATGGATAGTTTTTCTATGATTTTTTGGTAAATCATTAATCTGATTAGTGTTTGCTTCTGATACAAAGATTTGAAGGTTGATATTGAGAGTAGAGATCAAAACTGATCGATCCTTGGTTTACTATGGAATTTTGGGAAATCTAGTTGTCTAAAATTGTCTAGTAAATTATTGATCCGACTAATAGTTTTCTCCGATACAAAGGTTTTGAGGGTTGCAATTGAAACAAGAAGAGAAAATACTTTATTTTGGTTTTATATTCTGTATATTTTCTTACAAAAGTGGTGCGTTGTGCTTCGGATTTCTGCATTTTCTGTTTTTATCGTTGATTAGTTTTTGATGATCTTGAAGTTTTTTTATGTTTTAGAGGATTTTATAGGCAGGTTGCCATTCTTGTTCTTTGTTGCCTTATTAGCTTGGTTGGAGACATTTGTTGCATGCAACTATATAAGACATGTTCTTGGAAAATCAGTTAGATTGATGAGCTTTTGATGATCTTTGAATTTTCTTATTTTAATGGTATTTCTTCATGTGTTGTCTTTTTGTATGGCTTGGTTTTTAAGAGTTTTCGAGCGCAAAAAATATAACTCAGATTCGCAACATGTTCGCTTTTAACCGTGTGAACAATTCAAAATATTCACATACAAAGATGTGAACATTTTTGAATGTTCAATGTTCACATAGAAAGATGTGAACAATTCAAAAAGTTCGCATTTAAAAATGTGAACAATTCAGAAAGTTCGCATACAAGAATAGAAAATGTTCACCATTTATGGATATCATTATCCCAAAAAAAAAATTTCTTCTAAAACCTAAGTTAAAACTTACAAAATCCACAAAAAATATGGATTCAAGATGATTTTAACTCTAAAACTTTAAAAATATAAACAAAAACTAACAAAAAACTTGATTAAACCAATCAATTGATTTTAAGTTTTTAGTTTTGTAATAAATTTGAGAGTGTTGAGACCGAACAGTTTTGAGGGTTTTGGGTTAAGTTTTAGATGTGGTCAATGGGTTTTGACCAACACATAGCCCCAATGATTTCTTTATATGCCCTTATCAAAATACAGTAGCTCTTATCACTCAGTTGCCTTGTCCCATTTTAATATGTCAATAGCAGGCTACTATCAATTATGAAAATTTTAGCCAAAAATCCCTACTTAAAAAATAGTTTAAGATTTAACCCAACAAACATTTTCTTTTAGTCTAAAGCCCTTGGATAACACATTGAAATCTTCTTACCACACACCTGAAACTCTCTTTAGGGGTGAGGGTTTCAGTGTGTTACCCAGGGGCCTTAGACTAAAAAATAAAATTTGTTAGGTTAAATCCTAATTTTTTTAAAGTAGGTGTTTTTGGCCAAAATCCCTTACATATATATATTGTACTTACCACAAAACTTATTATATTCATTAATTTTGGCTTTGGTAGGATTGATTGGCTAGCAGTGGCAAGTAGTTTCCGAATTGAATTTCTCTTGTAAGTCATCCCTTTCATGTAGAAAGGCATCTTTTGGTTGAATTAAGAAGAATTAAAAAAATTATTCTCAAGTTTGTTCTTGATTGGAGTTCATGTGTGAGACACCCTGCATCGGAAAGTGTCACATTTGTACACGCAGATGAGTATCCGAACTTAAGTAACCAAAGCGTGAAGCAGAAACGAGAGCAAGAGCAGGAGCAAGAGCGCTTGGCCAGCCAGGTAGCCTCAGAACGTGGTCCAGAGCGGGAGCGTCAACAATTTAAATGATTCTAGTTACTAAGATCCAAACTGAACTGAATAGAAAACAATACTGAAAATATTGCTTCAACCTTTCCAGCTGATAAGCAAATTAGGATGAGAATTTGTAAAACCACCTGATGTGAATTCATCAGCGGAAACTTCGATTACGTTTCACTCAAAGAGATTAGATTTTACGGTTGGTTTATCCTTTCACCCAAAAGGTTACAACGAGTTTCTCATTCATTGATTTCTTCAAAACATAACAACTGCCTATCAACAACGACAAAAGGAAAAAAGACCACTAATTTACATCACCACCTTTCAGGAAAGAAGAAAACGAACAACCAAAAAAACTCTTAATTACCTCTAACTACTGAAATGTATTGTAGATAGAAGCAAGGGTTCTGATACATTAAGGTGACTTAGACACATACCTGGCCGTGTTGTTCTACAGTAGAGAACCATTACGGATTTGAAATTAGTATACTTCCATAATGAAGGATTTATTACCAAAATTTATTCAATTTCCAGGATTAGAATTTACAGCAGAGTATAGGTTTTCAAAGGATTTGAATTTCGGCCCTAAAGGTTTAAAGAATCATAAGTCAAACCCTCGCACAAGTTTTAACCTTTCACTGACGACCACTTGATTTAAAAGGCCTATCACTTTCAGTTGCATCACATGAGATGCTGCTCGTCTTAAGATGGAACGAACAGTTGCAATTTTGAAGTGATACATGTAAATGGTTCCTATGAACAGACTGCTATTCTGTAAGCAAGTAAAACATTATGTTATAATACTTAAAAGCATCTATAGCTGCAACCAGTGGAGATCATAGACACACTTCAAATTTATGCATACCATTCCAAATAGTTTACGGTTGAAATTTGAATTCTATGCCCCATATTTTCTTGTCTGTGTCTCCGTATCACCTTGATACAGTCATAGTCCAAATAATGGGTTTGCAGAAGCAACAAGCCAAAGGTTGTATGCAAACAAAGGACTATATCACACGAGTATGTCAATACCTACAATCTATGCTCGTTGGCTTAAGGCAAAAGATGGCATAAAGACCTATAAAAGTCAGGGTTAACTTACTCGAGACATCATGTTGGACAAGAAAAACTATTGCGGCTTGGGAATCCTCTGTGATCTTATTGAGCAAAAGAGAAGTTTAGGAGCAAAAACTCAAAAGCACTTCAGTCTTTTGAGAGTAAACTTTTCAAACCAAGACTGTCTGATATCAAACCAAACTTTGGTACGTGCTACTCCACACATTCGCCCCTCACTGAAGGATACAATCGGCTTTATGGAGGACAAAGGATGCGGACGGGGAACATTATTTTGTTAAAATTTAGTATTCGATAACTAGTTATCTGGGGTTTCTATAATTTGTTTAAAATAGTTACACAGGGTGGAAATGCAATACAAGTCACCTAGGTTTCTTTCTTAGTATGTTGTATCAGTTTTATTAATTTTCCTATCCCGTATTCAAGTTTTTTTTGTTTTATTTTTGGTAAGCCTGTGTTCAGTTAAAATAACCTAGAAATACATGCGTTTGTCCTATATTAGTATCATTATTAGTGTTCAAAGTACTGAAAGTTTCCAATGACTTTCACCCATAAGGTAGTAGAAGAAAACTGGAAACTGAGAAATCTTAAGCTACTTTTATCTTTGAAAAAGTTTACATAAAATGAGATGACCGTATGAACAGTGCTACTAAGTGTTATTCATTTTTTGTATTTCAGATTTTAAAAAAATTCCAAATTATGGGCAACACTATAACCTGATTGAGGGCCCTGTGTCCAAAGTAATCCAATTTTCAAAGAGGTTTTGTTGTTGTTTTGCTTTTAACAGGACAAAAAACATGTTCTTCATCATTGATGACACTAAAGTTAGTTATCGAATATTTGGTTTTTGCATAGCAACTATTAAATACTGCTTTGAAGCTTCAGGGGCCTATAGTAAATCTGTAAATCGATTAAATATAGTACAGACTATCAGAGAATAAGAAAAGAATACAAACTGAAGAAAGACTTCTATTTGTAGCTTAAGGAGCCAAAGGCTGCTCACCCAATGAGAGCACTCAAAAGGAACAGGAAAAGATGACCAAGTATACTTAAAAGCTTTATGCTTTGTGATTAAGTTCTCTAGAACAGATTCAATAATTGAAATTACGTTCCTTTTAATATGTTCCAGATACAAGCAAAGTGGGTAAACTTCCATATAAAACATTTCAGAACAGAGATCTTGCTCAGCCATCAATTTACAGATAAGCAAAAATCTAACAAATAATCGACGATACAATTAAAGTGAAAACATAATTTCTCAATTACTTGATTCATGGAACATCATTTACGGAGAACTATGAAAACAAACAACCCACCATTTTAATATAAAGAGCCATGTAAAGTTTTATTCATAAAATAAAAATCACTACCATTTATAAACCTAAGAATAAACTACACAAAATCAAAAACACCCACAACTTCTTATCCTTCAAGAAAACTGAAACTCTTAATGTCCATAAAAAAAAATCTGCTTAAATAGATGAACCAAATCACTTACAAGTAGGATGACTACTTTGAAAATCTTCATCTGTCCCCACTAAATTTTCCTTCTCTTCCACTAATAATCTTGTTTCTACCTCCTCTTTTATAACTAGCTTTCCTTCATCAACTTTTTGTGATCCAGTCTACCTTGCCAAAACCACAAAAGAAACTCCTCCTAGAACATTATTCAAACACCTCAAGATCACAACAGAGGCCTTAAATCCTAATGGAGGAAGCCCCTAGGCCAACAAAAATTATATCCCATTTAGAGTTTGATATCTAAAGTTACTACTAACACCCATATGAATTGCCCAAGTCATAGCATTCAAAACTATAGGTGGAGGTTTGTTGGGAGTCTCAAAATTTGGATCCATTATCTTTCTCATCATAATCAATCCATTTGAAATCGCAGTCCCAACAAGTCCAGCTGCAAATCTAACAGCAGCAAATACAGTTCCTTTATAAACAAAAGTCCCACATCGATCAAGAAGATTATACATCCCTGGTTCGAACATATGACTCTTTGGACAACTAGCAAAGATCGCAGGAAGAGTAGAAGAAGTTGAACACATCGTCGGAGCTAATAGATACATGAGAACGAAGTTTATAATCGATCCAACAACAAGAGTTGAGAAAACGAAATCAAGTTCATTGAGTCCGAAATTAGGGCGAGAAGCCATATCACCAAGAACACATGCACTAACACCAACAATTTCTTCCATTAGAACTTTAAACGGGAACTGCGGATCAGCTGCAACTCTGGATCTCCATCCGTTCAAGAGAAGCCCTAGAAGTCCAAAAATGGATGATGATCGGTTTTCAGAAGAATCTCCATCACCACTACGGTCGGAATTCCAACCGCCTCCGTTATTTCCATCTCCTCCTGTGTTACGGTTACTGATCCCATTGCTGCCTTTGCCACCTGTGTCAACAAGTTCTGCCCTTACCATAAATTGATAGTTTGAATGTCTAGAATGAAGAAGAGAAATGGATAGATTTAGAGGAGAAGAAGAAGGGGAGTTTGATGAGATAATTAATAGAGTACGAGACAAAGATTGGTCTGCAAAATGACGGTTTTCGGGAAAATTGTGTGGGTTAGAGAGAGGAGAGAATCAGAACTGAGCTATGGCTGCCATGCTGTCAGGCTAAGTGGGACCGTGAAGAAAGAGTGAGTAGAGAGCTTTTTCCCAGTGAGAAGTTCTTCGGCTCTCCCTCTTGCAAACAGGGGGTAGGGCAATTGAAACTTGCAAAGGGTGCACATAAAGGAGTTGCTCACAATGTTAAGAGGGGATAGACAAGATAGGGGTGGACTAGATTGTTTAAATTGGTTCGAGTGATGAATTTATTACTAATTGGGGACGGTCATCTAAAAATGGGTTGATATTTTTCATCCCAATCCCAAAAAACACCGCAACCCTTAAAAATACCCCAACCTTAAAAACAAATCTCAAGAAAAAATATAAAAAAAAATCTCAACAAAAAATATACCGGTCACCACCACTCCACCGCCGGCCACCAGTACCACCTCCAACCACCACTTCTTCTTCTTCTTTCTTTCTTCTTCTTCGTTTTTCTTTTTTCTTTTTTCTTTTTTCTTTCCCCTTCCCACATTTCTGCACCGATTGGAGATAGGTCATCTCTTCTCCCTTTCTCACACTCTCTCGCTCCCGTCTTCTCTCTACCCTCTCTCTCTCTCTCTCTCTCTCTCTCTCTCTCTCTCTCTCTTTCCCTCTCTCCCCCCTCTCTACTTCTCCAGATCTGGAATTTTTTTTTCTTTCCCTTTTCAGGTAACTGGCGGCAGTGCCAGTGGAGACCGGCGGTGGTGAAAGAAGAAGAAAGAAGAAGTAGAAAAAGTGGCCGGCGGTGGAAGTTGACGGAAATAAATAAATTGCATTCCATATACATATCATCATGCCAAAATAAGCAACATCTACTATTATTCTAAAATTAACTTAAAGCTAAGAGAAATATTTACATTAATCAAAAAAAATTATGAAAGATTTGGTGAAGACTAAATATGACAAGATTGTGCTCCCATAAAATTTTGAATTATATTGGATTTCAAAAAGCTACTTTTCCAATAAGAAATAAGATTTAGCTATCGGAAAATCCCCCTTTTTTTTAAATGAACTAAAATGAAAAAAAAAAAAAAGAAAACCCAGATTTCCACGGGAATAATTATTAATTATCAAATCTTAATTCATCATTCTAAAATTATTAAATTAATTGAAATTCGGGATACACCAACGAAAATCAATTTTTGATAATTTTTCTATTCGGATCTCCACGAAAGGAAAATTACCTAAAAGATAAAAAATATCAAATCTCCTCGGATATCCACAAGGTTCAAGATTTGGTATCTTTCCATCAAAAGAATAATTATTAAAATTCTAAGTTTGAGATACCCATCAAACTTAGTTGATTCAAAATTTCATATGCTTAAAAATAAATATAACTATTTAAAATGTTAAATTGATTAAAAAAATTCTAATTTTTTCAGGGTTATTTTTGAACTCATTCAAAAACGTCCAAAAAAAATTTCAGTCTAATCCAACGGCTAAATCAGGTAGAATTCGACTTATTTGATGTTGGAAGTTGCAGAAAAGATCGAAAAGGCCTTTACACGATAAAAAGATGAAGATGTCATGTATTACCGTGACTTTTTTATTGTTGGAAATGGGATTCCAAGTGAGAATGATTGGAATAATGCGCGTGCTTTTAATAAGTTTTTGAAGATTTTTTTATGATGCTACCTTGAAATTTTTTGGTTTTTTATTTGTTACTTCCAATTCATTTGTATGGCAATTGTGTTTGATTCATACTCAATTGAAAACTTGGAGTGAAAGTAAGGATGATTTTGTGAAGGCAATGGGTGACAAAATGAAGAAAAAGTATGACAAATATTGGGGGAAGTTATTATACAATGAATCCTTATTTATTTATTTCTGTGCTACTTGATCCACGCCACAAGGAAGTCGGTTTGAAATATGATTTAAGCGTATTATGTGGTGAACATGCTTCAATTAGGCTCAAAAGTTAGGTGAAAGATACTCTTATTGAGTTGTATGATGAGTACAAGTTGCTTTACTAAGTGTGGAAAGTACAAATGAGTCAAGTATTGTGGAAGACATGGAAGCTGATAGTAATGAACGGATAAGAAAACATGGTTAGAAGTCAGACGCAACCAAACAACCCTTCAGACTCAGAAAAATGGACGAACAGAAAAGAACAACTGTAGAAGTACCAATAGAGCACCCCCGCCTTCAGCCTGCAACACAGAATCAGACAAAAAAAGTTAGCTAAGAATCATACCTGGTTAATATCGCTTCTGATTGAGAAATCCTAAGCACGAAACAGGAACTTTGGGAAAGAGAGAACTCCTTCCTAAAAGCCTTTACAGATCAGCCACAAGAAGAAAGCTAAAAGAACAAAACTAAATTGCTTTACAAATTCATCCTTGCAAACCCATAAAAATTGATTCACTGACTTGATCCCCTCGATTCACCTTCTTTGGAACACCGACTTGATCCCCTTAATTGATTTACCTTATTTGGAACACCTTCGTTGTTCAAAATCTGTGTCCTATATGTCTATACTATTTTCAGTAAGATTTAAAAGTGGGCCGAATAAGGTGTTTGTCATTGCTGACAATACCTCCACCACATTCTCCCTCTTTCTATGGATCTCTCTCTCTAAAAATAATACCACCACTCACCACCACCAATCACCATTGACAATGTTCTCTTAAAGATGGTTTCGTCTAGTTCTTAAATTTGTTGCTTATATGAAGGTTTTTCGCCATCTAAATATGTTGCTTCTGCATAATATATTACTACAGTTTTTCGTTTCCCCTAATTTGTTGTTATTACTTACAATGACAGCATTTGTTATTGGATAACAATGCACTCACAAGTAGTGCTTATCAGCATGGGTGTTTATCTTCGTCCCATGATTTCAGACAAATCCCAATGAAGAGGTGACAAATTTCGTTTCACACTCGCTGGGCAAATCAGGACTCAAACTTAGGAGTATTACATTTAAACAGACATGATAAATATGTGTAAAATCATAATTCATAACAATAAAAACGAATAATCTGAACTATAAATTATATGCACTCTTCTTCAATTGATTGTTATTAAGAAGCGTTTTGCCAACTCTATTTGGAAAGAAAAATGTTCTTTTTGCTTGTGAAGGAGTGATGGTTTATAGTGTGTTTAGACGTAGAATTCATGTTTCCCTTAACATTACTCTTTGGAAATACGAATCCCGAGAAATATGAATCCTTTGGTTTATTTGGCAACCATAAAAAAATCCATGGATTCATGAATCCTTAGAAGCTTGAATCCTTTGGTTTGTTTGGCTGCCACTTAAGCGCTGCTTGGTATGCAGGGAAAATTTGAGAATGCAAATTACCACAGCTGTGGTAGTGGTAATTTGCATGGACAAACAGGACCATAGGTATATTAACTAGCAGAGGAATACCATACCAAACAGCTGATTTATCAATTTGACCGGGAATAACTGCAGATGTGAATTTTCCCTGCATACCAAGTAGGGCCTTAAAATCCAAGAAAAATCTCTATTTTGTTGTTTTAATTTTGTGGGGTATAATCTGCATTGAGTTGGATGAATACATAGTGAATCCTTAGTTTAGAATTTCAGCAAATTCTAAGGAGGGGGAGGTGGGACTCTAAAACAAGGATTTGTTGGAAAATATGTTTCTCTGGAAAACAAATTTTCAGGGATTCTTGGCAGCGAAATAGACCAGAGTAACATGAATCCCTGATCCCCACTGAATCTCTACCTTGGAATCCCCCTTCCAAACCGATCATTAATTTCTTCCTCTTTTTCTTCTTTTCCTTCACCAAAGCAAACTCAAAGAGCAAAAAATCTGGAAGAATGAGCATGGATATCAAAACTCTCATTAACATTGCATGCTTGAGTCATTCGAGCTCAAATTTTAGATGTTTTCCATGCAAATGTTGAGTTTCTGTTGTTTTGTATGGACATAAAACTTGACATATGTTGTTTCCGACATTAACAAGTCAAACTAAAAGCTTGACGCAGCAAAGAATTCAGATGAGAGAGAGAGAGAACTGATGTTTTTTTGTCAGGAAGAAGTTACAAGATAAATCCAATCTAATCCGGATCAGGGACGTATAGATTCAAGCCAAATCAGAAAAAGCTATCTACTGAGTACAATACTAAAATGTAAAATCAAATAAAAAGGTAATCAGGTCCTAAGTAACTAGAGCTTGGAGCGGGAGCGTCGGAATGGCCAATTAAAAAATGTCCCAACTTCAGAGCGCCTTCAGAACGTTTATATATGTGTACATATATATAGTTCAAAACACTTAAAATTTAAATTATTTTCTAACTATTTAAAAAAATTTAGAATGATGTATTTTTTATGAAGATGATATATATTAGAATGATGTATTTTGTGAGAGATCATCCTCACAAGAATCTGCTCATTTTTCATGACAAGGATTGAAACACAACTATTTTATCTGGAAAACCCAAGTCTCAAAGGAGAAAATAAACAGAAAAAAGAAGAGAGTTTCAAATATAAAGAGGAATGACATACCTTTTCTACTATGGAAGAGCTACAAAGAGATCAATGTTCATGACGTTTAATCAAGCTCCATTGTTGCAACTATACCTATAGTCTTCAAATCTGAGGATCCCTCCCCCTCCCTCACTGGCCATGAAAGTCCCATAGAAAATAAGAAAATCTCAAGATCATAAAAAGCTGGCTGCAACACTTCCATGAAAAACAGGAAGATTCCTTGATGTCGACAAAAGGTTATCAATTATAATACTGATACAGGCAAGAACATTTCTCATGTGGACTCAACGTGCTAGCCAACTATATATAGAAACTGCAAGCATTGAGACCCAGTAGAGAAACTTCCATATATGAAAAATAAGAAAATTTCATGGTCTTCAAATGCAAATCAACTATGAAGCTTATAGACTAAGGGTAAGGAAATGCATAAAACAACTTGCCATCTCTTGTGAGAAACATAAAAAATATTAAACGACAATATATGTATGGAGGCATTTTCTCTTCATGTTCATGCTCCTATCAACCTTTTCAAAATCTATATATCAGAGGCAAATACTAATCGGATCAACGATTTACCAGAAAATTGTATAAAATTAAAAATCATACAATCTTATGGTAAATTGTTGATCGATCAGTTTTAATCTCTGTTCCTTCTATCAACCTTCAAACTTTGTATCAGAGGTAAACACTGATCGGATCAACGATTTACCAGAGAAGCTCAGAGAACAACTAGCCACTTACCACGCATCAATGGTAAATCGCTGAACGACTAGTTTTCATCCCTGGTCCTACTCTTCATACTCTGTCTTGCTCTTCATCAGATGCTATGTCTATTTATAATGCTCAATATGACATTTGATAAGGACTACACCATTCATCAATAATGAGATGCATGTATTCTGATAGTCCAAACTGGGTAAGTTTTTCCTCCATAGAATATCCACCTGGAACATCTTAATTAAAAAAGTCTTAAATGGAAGGATATAAATGCATACAACTACACCTCCACAACAAATATAGTTACCATATCCTCTAAGATATTTTGGACAAAAAGTTTCCATTCAAAGGTGATTGTCATTATATGCGGAGAAGACGGGGAACCTAAAAGGCTAACTACTTCGTTGTAAATGCGTAAGCTAAAAAGAAATGATTTAGGCTGATTTTTTCTAGAGTGCAAAGTTATTCTCTTACTAATAACTGGTCATACAAGTCAAATAAAGACGGCACAACTATTATTTTATGCCTTATTTGTGCTCTATAAACACGAACAATGATTTTGATATAAAAGCATGCATTTCTTGCTTGTTTTTATACAAAATATACAATTCTTCATTGAAGCAGTGAAATAGTGAAAATAGAAGAAGAGAAGCTGCGGCTCAACCACATTGAGCCCAAGTACATGATTAGAGCTTACCCACCTAAAACTATCACATCGAATTATAATCTTGGAAAATATTTGGATTACCTGATAGTGGAAAGAAACTCGAAACATGGGGTAGCTAACCAGGATACACAAAAATGACGAGCAATAAAATGATTCTCTATCTGAAAAAATAAAAAATTCAATTAGTTGAATTCAATTAACTAAACTTCATAAAGGATATTAAATGCATACGAACTAAATAAACAAAATAATTTTGCACTATACCTTACCTAACATAATTGAGCAACGACATAAACGGATTGTTAATTTTGTATTTGATTTCTGCTGCGAAGACATCACTTGTGACTTGGAAATATCAAGAATCTCATGGATACACGAACTCGATGTATCAAGATCCAATTATATGCCAAAATATACTTTTGTGCATCGTATCAGTCTAATGCCAAAAAAACAAAACGATAGATTTCTTTAACGATTAAGTCTGCATCTCTTTTCTTTTTGAAAAATGATTAGAGAACTTTAATCCTCATAAAAAGTTAATGTTCATTACAGATGAAGGATCTGCAATAGCTTTATTCTTTGCCATAACAACTTTATGCAGCACCAAGAATCTTGACAATAATGTAAATATAATCGTTGTTTCTTACATTCTTGCTCATATAGAATAGATGGTTAAAATTTAGAACAATGAGCAGACTGTTGACTAAAACACTGAGAAAAAGCACTTCAGTGCAGATTAAGATGCTAAAAAAATGAAAAGAAATCGAAAATGACATTGAAGAACACAATAAGAAGATCAAAAGTGACATGCATTGTATGAAGATATTGGTCATAATAAAGTTCAATAAAAGTGATTAATATCATGCATATACGCATATACCTATGAAAAAATCTAATCATAAACAACAACTATCATCTGCAGCATTGGAACCAGTATTTACTAAAACAAAGTGAACATGAGGATCTAATATCTGATAAAAAAAATAATAATAATAATTCACATAGGGAATTTTGTGTCTTCCTCAACCTGAGGTGTTGGACTTTGTAAAAAAGAGGATCTAATATGAAGCAAGAAGAATAAATTTCACAAGGGATTTTATGTCTTCTACAACCTGAGGTCGAGGATTTTGTAACGTGAGTTAGTAACAGTGGCAAAATGTTCATGGGTATGTAAATTCTCCTTTCCATGCATGGGCTATGTAGTAATCATATATGTGTTTTATGCTTCAATAATTTTATTATTCTAACTGTAACAGCTCATATATATAAATAAATTAAAGGGGGAAAAGTTCGACTAAGGGCATACAAGTCATCTCACTCTCTCACGTCTTCCTCTCACTCCCTCCTCTTCTTCTTCTCTTTTTCTTCTCCTCTCCTTTTTTTCTTTTTTTTTTCTTTTTTTTTTGAGGAAAAAAGGTTATATTAAAGAGAAGAAAAGACTTGGGTCTAGAGATTGCACCAAGCCATTACAAGAAGCAGGCAGAGAGTAGATTGACACTATCACCTCCCACCTAACAACTAAAACCTAAAAAAAATAGCTTTAAAAAATACAATCAATAGAACCCCAAGAAACAGTAAAGCCTTTACATTCAAGATTAACTCATCCACGGGACTTGATTTATGACTAAAAACTCTATTGTTTCTTTCAGTTCAAATCACCTACCAAAGATGCACGTGTGGTAGCAGTAGACATACTTTCCTTCCTCGATCCGTTTCTTCATTCTTCTCTTGCCAACTGATTTTTTCCCTTCTAACTAAACCTATATAATATACTTCTTTCTTTTTTCCTTTACAAAACTAAATTAACAAGTTTATTACTAAATATGCATGTTATATATCGTATACAACTATAGAGTTGAAAGGCATCAGATTTAAATACTTCGTAGTTAGGTAAGTTTCCAAACTAAAAAAGAAACAGATTGTGTCCCTAAATTTTTATTGATCATAGTGGGATCATATTTTATGTTAACAATTTGTGATTAAACGCAGATTTCCTTTAAATTTAACAATACATGAATGGTGACTTGGAACCCAAAAGGTAAAAAAATAAAGAAATTTTTTTTCTACCATATAAAGAACCACAAGAAAATGTTTTTTATTTTTCAAGTGCTAAAGAAACGCTTCTATGCTGAAATTTGAATACGAAACTGTTTTAAAGCTTTGATATCATTGCCAACAAGTTTTAAAGTAACCCTTAAAAAAAAACACAATCTGGAAGGTGCCTCTACTGGACTACACTAATCTCGTCTCCCCAAGTATTATTTTTATTTTTTCCAACAATATGACCTGGGAAAATCAGAGAACTTGATATTTATGCGAAAACATCCATCAGAAAAGAAAAAATATCACCAAAAAATATTTCATGGTCGGTTGGTAAGAAACATATAAATCATATAAAGAAAATAACTACCAAATGAAATAATTCCTCTTCATCTTTAATTTAATAAACCTTCAAACCCTTTATATCAGAGACAATTGTTAATATGATTAGCGATTGACCAGAAAATTGTAAAAAAAATAGAAAATTAACACAGTTTTATGGTAAATCGTCGACTGGTCAATTTTAATATTTGTTTCTTGTATCAACCTTCAAATCTATGTATCATATTATAAAATGAAAATAAAGATGTAAAGGAAATATTTTCTTTCCCTGTTCCAATTAATCAACCTTCAAAACCAAAACTAACCATCATAGAAAGGAAAAACATTGTTTATATTAAAGTTGAGATACCATCAAATGATATTCGCAAGATATTTCGAAAGCCATCTCCTTGTCTTTTATACCTTGGATTTGAGGATTTAATGAGTTTGCAAGGGGTTCTACCACAATCCTTCTCTGTATTGAATGGTGTCATGATCTCCTAAAATTTTGCAAGGGGTTCTGTCATCTAACAAACGTTGAGGGATTAGAAATTTGGGTTTATCGATGCTACTCTTCATACTTTGTCTTGCTCTTCATCAGATGCTATATCTATTTATAATGCTTGATAAGGTCTAAGCTGTTCATCAGCAAAACGGGGTAATTCTTCCTCCTTGGAATATCCACCTAGGACATCTTAATTTAAAAAGTCTTAAATGGAAGGATATAAATGCATAGAAACAACCTCTTCAAGGACCACAACAAATAATAATTGCAATATCCTCTTTAAGATTTTTTGCGTAAGAGTTTCCAATTCAAGAGAAAAGTGACAGCTGTGTCCATGTTTTGAGACATCATTAATATGACCCAATCAAAACCCTATGTAAATGCACTAATACTAGAGCTGATTTGCTACCATGCTTAGGCAGGTCAAAGTACTATTTATTCAAGGGAGATTGTCATTATATAAGGAGAAGAAGGGGAACCTAAAAGGCTAATTGCTTTGCTTTGTTGTAAATGTCTAAGCTAAAAGGAAGTGATCTAGGCTGCTTCTTGTCTAGAGTGCAAAGATATTCTCCTAATCATAAATGTCATACCCTCAAAACAAAGATAGTACAACTACTATATATGCCTTCTATGTGCAATATAAATGCGAATAAAGATTTTGACATAAAAATATGCATTTATTGTTTCTTTTCGTACAAAATATAGAATGCTTAATTGAAGCAGTGAAATACTGGAAATATAAAAAGAGAAGATGCGGCTCAACCACATTGAGCCTAAGCACAAATTATAGCTTACCCCTTTAAAGCAAATACAGAGAAATATAACCTTTGGATGAATTTGGATTACTGGATAGTGGAATGATACTCAAAACATGGGCTAGCTAACTAGGATACACAAATGACGAGCAATAAAATAATATTCTATCTGAAAAAGAAAAAAAATATCCAATTAGTTGCATTCAAATATCTAAACTTTGTAAAAGAAATTAAATGCATAGGAACTAAATAAACAAAGCAATTTAAATTGGCACCATATACCTTACCTCACATAATTGAGCTACATTAATGGNAATTGTATAAAATTAAAAATCATACAATCTTATGGTAAATTGTTGATCGATCAGTTTTAATCTCTGTTCCTTCTATCAACCTTCAAACTTTGTATCAGAGGTAAACACTGATCGGATCAACGATTTACCAGAGAAGCTCAGAGAACAACTAGCCACTTACCACGCATCAATGGTAAATCGTTGAACGACTAGTTTTCATCCCTGGTCCTACTCTTCATACTCTGTCTTGCTCTTCATCAGATGCTATGTCTATTTATAATGCTCAATATGACATTTGATAAGGACTACACCATTCATCAATAATGAGATGCATGTATTCTGATAGTCCAAACTGGGTAAGTTTTTCCTCNACCCAAAAGGTAAAAAAATAAAGAAATTTTTTTTCTACCATATAAATAACCACAAGAAAATGTTTTTTATTTTTCAAGTGCTAAAGAAACGCTTCTATGCTGAAATTTGAATACGAAACTGTTTTAAAGCTTTGATATCATTGCCAACAAGTTTTAAAGTAACCCTTAAAAAAAAAACACAATCTGGAAGGTGCCTCTACTGGACTACACTAATCTCGTCTCCCCAAGTATTATTTTTATTTTTTCCAACAGTATGACCTGGGAAAATCAGAGAACTTGATATTTATGCGAAAACATCCATCAGAAAAGAAAAAATATCACCAAAACATATTTCATGGTCAGATGCATTTAATATGCCAGCCAAGGCCCAAGCCATACTAAGCAAATGCATGGTAACCCGGTCTAACACTCAATAAAAAGTTAGAAACCATGATCATCAAAAACTTGTTAAACATGAACCTCAATAATGAAGACAGAAAATGAACAAATGATGGAAGGAACATTCAACACATTTGCTAAGAAACATACAAATCATATAAAGAAAATAACTACCAAATGAAATAATTCCTCTTCATCTTTAATTTAATAAACCTTCAAACCCTTTATATCAGAGACAATTGTTAATATGATTAGCGATTGACCAGAAAATTGTAAAAAAATCAGAAAATTAACACAGTTTTATGGTAAATCGTCGACTGGTCAGTTCTAATATTTGTTTCTTGTATCAACCTTCAAATCTATGTATCATATTATAAAATGAAAATAAAGATGTAAAGGAAATATTTTCTTTCCCTGTTCCAATTAATCAACCTTCAAAACCAAAACTAACCATCATAGAAAGGAAAAACATTGTTTATATTAAAGTTGAGATACCATCAAATGATATTCGCAAGATATTTAGAAATTTGGGTTTATCGACAATTGGAATTCCTACAAGATGATTTTCAACACCTCATTGCTCTTCGAACTCTAACAGTTCAGAATTATCTAATATGACATCTTTGTGTATTGTGGGATCTAACATGTTGCAGCAGCAGTTAGATCTCTAACTATCAACAACTGTGTAGCATTGACGGCTTTGACAGGGTAAATAGGCATCTCTTCTTTTCTTTTCTTTTTTTGTGAAAGGAGGTGGATAGCCAACCTCACATCGCTTCAAAAATTTAGAAATTTTGAATTGAGGTAATCTAAAACTCTTGCAAGAAGGACTGCAACACCTCACTGCCCTCCAAACTTTGACTATTCAATCAGAAACACCATTTTGATCTATATACACAACGAAGGCAAGACAAGGTTGATGACTGGCACAAGAATGCCTACATTCATACACTCATAAACAGCTCAGGTTTCTTCTAAATTAGGCCTTTCCTTATTGGTGACAACACTTTATTAACTATGCACCTCAATTCCATTTCCACCTCGACATCTTGTACAAAGTTTGAGTTTTCTGTTTCAGTAAATGGATTCTAGAGGTACTAACTAGAGCAGTTCATCTTCTTTCCTCTATTTAATAGAAACTATTCNGCATGTTATATATCATATACAACTATAGAGTTGAAAGGCATCAGATTTAAATACTTCGTAGTTAGGTAAGTTTCCAAACTAAAAAAGAAACTGATTGTGTCCCTAAATTTTTGTTGATCATAGTGGGATCATATTTTATGTCAACAATTTGTGATTAAACGCAGATTTCCTTTAAATTTAACAATACATGAATGGTGACTTGGAACCCAAAAGGTAAAAAAATAAAGAAATTTTTTTTCTACCATATAAATAACCACAAGAAAATGTTTTTTATTTTTCAAGTGCTAAAGAAACGCTTCTATGCTGAAATTTGAATACGAAACTGTTTTAAAGCTTTGATATCATTGCCAACAAGTTTTAAAGTAACCCTTAAAAAAAAAACACAATCTGGAAGGTGCCTCTACTGGACTACACTAATCTCGTCTCCCCAAGTATTATTTTTATTTTTTCCAACAGTATGACCTGGGAAAATCAGAGAACTTGATATTTATGCGAAAACATCCATCAGAAAAGAAAAAATATCACCAAAACATATTTCATGGTCAGATGCATTTAATATGCCAGCCAAGGCCCAAGCCATACTAAGCAAATGCATGGTAACCCGGTCTAACACTCAATAAAAAGTTAGAAACCATGATCATCAAAAACTTGTTAAACATGAACCTCAATAATGAAGACAGAAAATGAACAAATGATGGAAGGAACATTCAACACATTTGCTAAGAAACATACAAATCATATAAAGAAAATAACTACCAAATGAAATAATTCCTCTTCATCTTTAATTTAATAAACCTTCAAACCCTTTATATCAGAGACAATTGTTAATATGATTAGCGATTGACCAGAAAATTGTAAAAAAATCAGAAAATTAACACAGTTTTATGGTAAATCGTCGACTGGTCAGTTCTAATATTTGTTTCTTGTATCAACCTTCAAATCTATGTATCATATTATAAAATGAAAATAAAGATGTAAAGGAAATATTTTCTTTCCCTGTTCCAATTAATCAACCTTCAAAACCAAAACTAACCATCATAGAAAGGAAAAACATTGTTTATATTAAAGTTGAGATACCATCAAATGATATTCGCAAGATATTTAGAAATTTGGGTTTATCGACAATTGGAATTCCTACAAGATGATTTTCAACACCTCATTGCTCTTCGAACTCTAACAGTTCAGAATTATCTAATATGACATCTTTGTGTATTGTGGGATCTAACATGTTGCAGCAGCAGTTAGATCTCTAACTATCAACAACTGTGTAGCATTGACGGCTTTGACAGGGTAAATAGGTATCTCTTCCTTTCTTTTCTTTTTTTGTGAAAGGAGGTGGATAGCCAACCTCACATCGCTTCAAAAATTTAGAAATTTTGAATTGAGGTAATCTAAATCTCTTGCAAGAAGGACTGCAACACCTCACTGCCCTCCAAACTTTGACTATTCAATCAGAAACACCATTTTGATCTATATACACAACGAAGGCCAGACAAGGTTGATGACTGGCACAAGATTGCCTACATTCATACACTCATAAACAGCTCAGGTTTCTTCTAAATTAGGCCTTTCCTTATTGGTGACGACACTTTATTAACTATGCACCTCAATTCCATTTCCACCTCGACATCTTGTACAAAGTTTGAGTTTTCTGTTTCAGTAAATGGATTCTAGAGGTACTAACTAGAGCAGTTCATCTTCTTTCCTCTATTTAATAGAAACTATTCGTTGAGCAGTTCAACTTCTTTCCCTATTTTATTGAAATTCTTTATTATTAATGCTTGGTTTGTCTTCAACATTTGTACAACATGTGATGTATGTTGTATGCAGCTTGTTTGTGGGAAAGGATAATGCGGAAATACAATATTGCATTACAAAACTTGTCTTCGAATACTATTAGCATGAAATATGTTCTAAATGTCAAGTTGGTTTCTTTATTAATGTGTATTTTGTATAGTTTTTCCTTTAATTCGCATTGATCAATGTTTAGGGTTGATTCTAATACTATAAACCCATAGTTTGATTCTTTTGGTAGATAATGTTCATAATCAAGTATGCAAGAAGCTTCATTGAATGATCATCAAACGCGAGCATCCATAAAACCTCAAATTCTTATTGAATTTTAATGAAAAAAAGAACAAGTTGAATCACAACTTAAGACCAAGCTGATCTTAGTTTGGTTGGCCACGTTAACACACTGAAACAATGATCTCACTGATATCGGAGCTGAGATCAGCCCGAGTTAGACGCTACCTGATTGACTCAGTTGATTGTTGACAAAAGCAAACATTAATTAATCCTGCTCTGATATTGTAAAGAACTGCCAAAAGAACCCTACAACCATTTTAAAACATTTAACAAAAATAACTGCAATCTGGAAGATACCCTTAACAAATTACGAACTCTTATCCCATGTACTTTTCTAAGTTTCCCCCAAAAAAATATCAACCTAGAAAAAGAAAGAACAAGAGAAAAGAAATTAAAAGAATGCTGATTTTTTTTTCTTTTCATTCTGGCATTGCTAATAGAGAAATAAATAGTTGGTTTAGTGCCTGGCACCTGAGCTGTCTCATGCGAAATTCCCCCTGCCATGTAAATGATGGTCCTTTCTTCTGTACCTCTAACTGAGACATGAAGCTTATCGACTATGAAGTCAAGAAATGCATAAATTGGAGGCACAACTTGCCACATTTGGTGAGAAAACATAAAAGTACATAACAACAATAAATATAAAAAAGGTATTTTCTCTTCATGTTCATCCTACCAACCTTCAAAATCAATATATCAGAGACAACTACTAATTATCAGATCAACAATTTAGTAGAAAATTGTATAAAACTAAAAAATCACACAATTTCATGGTCAATTGTTGACTGATCAGTTCTAATCCCTGGTCCTACTCTTCATACTTTGTCTTGCTCTTCATCAGATGCTATATCTATTTATAATGCTTGATAAGGTCTAAGCTGTTCATCAGCAAAACGGGGTAAGTTCTTCCTCCTTGGAATATCCACCTAGCACATCTTAATTTAAAAAGTCTTAAATGGAAGGATATAAATGCATAGAAACAACCTCTTCAAGGACCACAACAAATAATAATTGCAATATCCTCTTTAAGATTTTTTGCATAAGAGTTTCCAATTCAAGAGAAAAGTGACAGCTGTGTCCATGTTTTGAGACATCATTAATATGACCCAATCAAAACCCTATGTAAATGCACTAATACTAGAGCTGATTTGCTACCATGCTTAGGCAGGTCAAAGTACTATTTATTCAAGGGAGATTGTCATTATATAAGGAGAAGAAGGGGAACCTAAAAGGCTAATTGCTTTGCTTTGTTGTAAATGTCTAAGCTAAAAGGAAGTGATCTAGGCTGCTTCTTGTCTAGAGTGCAAAGATATTCTCCTAATCATAAATGTCATACCCTCAAAACAAAGATAGTACAACTACTATATATGCCTTCTATGTGCAATATAAACGCGAATAAAGGTTTTGACATAAAAATATGCATTTATTGTTTCTTTTCGTACAAAATATAGAATGCTTAATTGAAGTAGTGAAATACTGGAAATATAAAAACAGAAGATGCGGCTCAACCACATTGAGCCTAAGCACAAATTATAGCTTACCCCCTTAAAGCAAATACAGAGAAATATAACCTTCGGATGAATTTGGATTACTTGATAGTGGAATGATACTCAAAACATGGGCTAGCTAACTAGGATACACAAATGACGAGCAATAAAATAATATTCTATCTGAAAAAAAAAAAAATAATATCCAATTAGTTGCATTCAAATATCTAAACTTTGTAAAAGAAATTAAATGCATAGGAACTAAATAAACAAAGCAATTTAAATTGGCACCATATACCTTACCTCACATAATTGAGCTACATTAATGGATTGTTAATTTTGTATTTGCAATCTACTGCAAAGGCATCTCTTGTGATTCAGAAATACCAAGAATCTGAAGGATACAAGAATTCGGTGTATTAATTTTATGCTTCACTAAATGGATTCTAGAGGTACTAACTAGAGCAGTTCATTTACTTTCCTCTATTTTACACAAACTTTTCATCATGTAATTCAAATTCGTTTACTATTTTAGAAACTCTTTATTGTTAATGCTTGGTTTGTCTTCAAACATCTTTCACATTTGTACTGCATGTAATGTATGCAGTTTGTTGGCGGGGAAGGATAATGCAGAAATCCAATTAATGCATTACGAAACTCAACCATCCATATGCAATAAGCTTTATTAAATGATCAAATATGCAATAAGCTTTATTAAATGATCATCAAACTCAACCATCCATAGAAAATGAAATCTTATTGAATTTTTAATGAAAAGAGCAAGCTGAACTCAGTTTTGTTGGCCAAATAAACCCACTGAAACAGAGATCCCACTGATATCAGAGCCGAGTTGAGCCTGAGTTAGATGATACATGCTTGACTCAGTTCACAAAGAACAAGCTTTTATCCCGAATTTAAATATCAAACTGTTATAAGGCTCTGATATTGTAAAGAACTGCCAAAAGAACCCTACAACCATTTTCAAAACATTTAACAAAAAATAACAGCAATTTGGAAGATACCCATTACAAACTTAAAAACTCATCCCATGCGCTTTTCTATTCCCCCCTCCCCCCTCCAAAATATATATATATCAACCTAGAAAAAGAAAGAACAAGATAAAAGAAATTAAGAGAATGCTGATTTTTATTTTTCTTTTCATTCTGGCATTGCTAATAGAGAAAGGGTCCTGATGTGCGCAGCTAGGGCTAGCAAGGTCTGAAACCGGAGGTTTCATCCCTAGCTGGGCACATAAGTACCCTTACAGAAATAGATAGTTGGTTTAGTGCCTGGCACCTGAGCTGTCTCAGGCAAAATTCCTCATGCCTTGTAAATGATGGTCCTTTCTTCTACTTTTTCTTCTTTTCCCTAATGTAAAGAAGTATCTCTAACTGAGACATGATAAACAAAGAGTTCAGAGATGATGCACCAACACAACCTCTAAATTGAATGAACAAAGTAAAACAAAATATGACTCAAAACTATTTAGTAGCTTAGATTTCCGTGTATATATAAATAAATTTATATATATGATCAGGTCCATTTATTGTGCCAGCCAAGCCATACAAAAAGACAAGCATGAAAAAATACCATGAAAAATAAGAAAATATCAGGATCATCAAAAGCTTATCAACTATGAACTGATTTTCCAAGAACATTTTTTAAATGGTTGGATGCATTGAATGTCCCCAACCAAGCCAACAAGGCAACAAAGAACAAGAATGGCAACCTGGCCATGAAACTCCCTAAAAAATAAGAAAACCTCAAGAAAATAAAAAAAAATTTATCAACAATGAAGACAGAAAATGCAGAAATAAGAGGCACAACTCACCACTTTGGTAAGAAAATATACCGAAAATAAAACCAAACTAAATAAGTAAAGAAAGTATTTTCTCTTCATGTTCCATTGTGCAACCTTCAAATCCTTTGTATCAGAGACAACTACCAATCAGATCAATGATTTACTAGAGAATTTAGAAAATTAGATAATTCCCAAAACTCCATAGTAAACCATCGACTGATCAGTTCTTATCTCTGCTCCTTATGTCAACCTTCAAATCTTTGTATCAGAGGCAAACACTAATCGGATCAACGATTTACCAGAAAATCATAGGAAAACTATCCATTTCCCACAATCTTATGGTAAATCACCGATCGACTAGTTCTAACATCTGGTCTTACACTTCAAACAATGCCTTGTATTTCAGATGCTATATCTATTTATAATGCTCAAGATGACCTTTGGTGACATCTAAGCCGTCCATTGATATTAACTGTATGAAATCCTAGCCGTCTAAATGGGGTAGGTAGTTTCCACCTCATTGGGATACTCGCCAGCTAGAAAAATCTTTACTGATGTCAATAAATGGAAAAAAATTAAATGTATTTAGTAACCTCCTCAAAAAATAATCAATACTATATCTTATGATATTTTTTTTAATAAAAGTTTTCCATTTCAGGTCATTATACGCGGTTAATACGAGGAATCTAAAAAACTAACTGCTTTGTCGTAAATGGACAAGCTAGAAAGTGATGATTTAAGCTAGTTTTTGTTGGAAATCTAAAGACATTTTCTTACTAATAACCAGAGATTATCACTGAAATAACGACATTCTAACCAATTTGTGCCCTATATGTGCGCTATATACATAGAAGTAATTTTGATAACAACATTTATGGGTTCTTGTCATACAAAATAAAGGAATGATTGGTTCTTGAAATAAAGCAATGAACATACGATTTAAAGGTCGTTGGTTTCGCTGAATAGTTAATTTCTCCGGAATTGGATGAAATGTATCCACATGACAAAAAAAAGCCTCAGAATTCAATTACTCATAAATAAAACAATTTCCATCTTCGAGTAAAAGTGC
This sequence comes from Macleaya cordata, assembly GCA_002174775.1. Taxonomy (NCBI): domain Eukaryota; kingdom Viridiplantae; phylum Streptophyta; class Magnoliopsida; order Ranunculales; family Papaveraceae; genus Macleaya; species Macleaya cordata. The sequence continues at coordinate 174,600 of MVGT01003937.1, read as the reverse complement.
TTATTAATTGCATCAGAGAGAGAGTGCATACAAACTTAAATTTTTTCTAAATGCCAAAACTACCCTTTACAACAATTTAGTACCGAATAAAGATTACATCTATATCCCCACCATCACAACCATAGCCACCACCACCACCACATCATCATCATTCCCACCTCACCATCCTCCTCAATGCAACTACCACCACCACCACCTACTAACAACACAACCTCATCACGACCTCATCACCACTGCTACGTACCACGGATACCACTTCCACTTCACCACCACTATCATTATCATTATTTGAAGTTAATATGCATATAAAATAATTTTAGAAATTAAGGCAAGAGTTTAAAACCAAATTACATAAAGGGTATTATAGTCAATTCCACAGAGCTGTTTTCTAATACCAATGGTAAACCAAGCACCGATTCAATTATCGGAAGAACAACTTGAAAAAAAATAATTTTTAAGAATTACGGAAAATGGATTCTCATAATTCAATTCTGGGAATTGCAGATAATTGGTATCAAATACTCGAAATGAACCGCCTTTAAGGGAAGAGGGGAGGCAACTGCATTGAAGTCGAAGGTTGGCTATTACCTCTAGGTCTCGATTCTACTGGTTCACCTAGGTCCTGTTCCATTCCCTATTACCTATCCTGGTTTGTTGAGTCTTAAATTGTGTTTCCCATAAAAATATATGTACATATCCTCTAATAGCCAGCACTTAAGATTTATTAGTCTGCACCTTGTTACCTTTTATGAGAAAACATTAGAGATACTTAAATACTCATACAAATTTATAGTCTCATTACAGATAAAAGGGAATCTGTTTTCGATAACAACTTTATGCAACCCCAAGAATGACGTTAAGATTTCAGGCCAAATAAGAAAACAATCCAATGAGACCACTACTAAAATGTAAAATCAATTGAAAATGTAATCAAACCCATTGGTAGATAAGAACTAATAACCAATTTATCTAACAGTTTTATTTGGAAAACCCAAGTTAATTTCAACGGAGAAAATAACAGAAAAAAGAAATGTGTTTCAGAGATAAAGAGGCATTACATACCTCTTCTGCCATGGTTGAAAGGTAGCAATTGACGTATTCAATTAGGGTTACTGAACAGAATAAACAAGCATAAAATGCTGGAATTAATTGCAGAAATTTATCAAATAGAGAAAATTAATTGGTTTATAACCCACAAACCTCTTATACATTGAAAAATAACTGTCGAAAGCTTCTAGTTCTTTAGAGTCCTTTTAACCCTAATAAATGCTACACGCCTTGGCGAAACCGATCAACCCCAGGTTTCAAAAACCGGAAAGGTCGAGCCTGTAAGTTTGCAGTAGCGTTGTGCTGTGTTTTCAGCTAGACATTCAATCATATTGGTGCTATGAATTTCCATGGCCTGTTACTTTGCTGTTAGTTTGGTGTTGGGGAAATTTTACATACGAAGCTGATTTTGACAAACGAAAAACGTACAAGGCCAACTAAATTTTTAGGGGACTAGGGCTGTCTTTAGTTCGGTCAAAATTGGTTGACCGATTTGAGTCCTCCGAAGCATTTTTTTTCTATAAGACAAGTCCATCCAAAACTTCAACCAAAAGCTATGGTTTTGTTCGATTTCCAACAAGCTAACAGCTACGATTAATGTTTTAAAAACTGGACCGGTAATCGAACCGGAAAAGTTAGTGGGTTGGATCAATATGGTTCAACCAGTGGGTTGACCAGTGAGTTAAGTGTCTTTTGAGAAATGCTAAAACTCTTAAATAACAATTAGTTGTATAGTAATTATATTGTCATAATGACAACAATCTAATGATAGTTGAAATGGTAGGAGGTTTGTCACTTTAGGGTCCTAGGTTCAAAATCCAGCAAGCTTAATTTTACAAAATGTAAAAAATTATAACACTTTTAACTTAAAAAAATCGGTTTAAAAATCGACTGGTCACCTGGTTCACTGGTTCAACCGGCCGGGTCGACCTGTTCACATTTAAAAAGACGGTTTTTGAGAAAATTACTGGGTCAATGTTGACCCGAACCGGAAATTTGACTGGGTCAGCGGTTCACCGGTTGAACCGGCCGGTCCGGTCCGTTTTTTAAAACACTGGCTACGATCAGCCCATTCTAAACTAAGTCTTTAACCCATCAAAATCCCACATCAAGAAAGGGTATTGGTAAAATGTACATTATTTTTACCATTGATTCTAAACCAACTTTAAATGAGCTTTTGATAGGGTAAAAAGCTTTGGAATAGGTGGATATTTTGTGAGGATGATTCCTATGATGAAGTGAACATTCTCCTCAAACATTAGCTCTTACTTCATCCTATGTGGCCCATAAATATGCATGAGCTTTTTAGGGGATTTTTACCACTGGGGTCCCCAACAACTACTCAACATAGTTGGTTAGTACCCCTCATTTTTAGAGAGGTTATGAGATCGAAGTTGTGGGTTATGGTATTATCGGTTTATGATAAGATCCAACATTGGTCAAGTATAGGATTAGTCGTGGGTTTATGAGCTATTGGGCACCCTTCCCTTGCAAGCCGGTTTTCAAGGGCGAGTTCAACCCAAGGGTTTATAACAGTTTGTCCTATGATGTAATTATGTTTGGAGGACTTTGCACATAGGTGCTCACAAAAACTGATCAACCCCAAAATTAAAAACTCTGAAATGTTGAGCCTGTAAATTTGTAGTAGTGTTGTGTTGCGTTCTTAGGTAAGATTTCAGCAATCTTGATGCTTTGTTTCTTCATTTTCTCCAAACCTTGGATGATCTCCCGCCATGATCATCATTACATTCAACAACCATCCCATTCTAAAACTTTTAACCCATTCAAATTAGCCTTCAAAAATAAGTAAATTAGAAGCGGTTTTTTGCTGTTGATTTCCAACAAACATTTGATGGCTTGTAATGGATTGATTTCTGGATATGAGGTTCTAAATAGTAAAGAAAACACTCTCGCTGGAAATCGAGTTCAAATCCTCTGTCCCCATTTTGGGTGCCTTCCCTATCCCCAAATCATGACTTTTTAGCTTATCCGTTTTGCAACAAAGCAATTAGTTTTTTAGATTCCCCCTGTTAACTGTATATATTGACCTGAAATGGAAAACTTTTATAAATTTTTTTAAAAGATATAGAATTAATTATTTGTTGATTACTATATACCTTTTTTTTTTCTAATTTAGGACTTCAATAAAGATTTTTTCTAGCTCGCGTGTATTAATTAACAAAGGCTATCTTGAACATTATAAATAAATATAGCATCTGAAGTACAAAACAGAGTTTTAAGTGTAAGACCAGAGGTTAGAACTAGTCGGTCAGCGATTTACCATAAGATTGTGGGAAATGGATAGTTTTCCTATGATTTTTGGTAAATCATTGATCTGATTAGTGTTTGCCTCTGATACAAAGATTTGAAGGTTGATATAGAGAGTAGGGATCAAAACTGATCGGTCAATGTTTTACTATGGAATTTTGGGAAATCTAGTTGTCTAAAATTATCTAGTAAATTGTTGATCCGACTAATAGTTTTCTCCGATACAAAGGTTTTGAGGGTTGCAATCTGAAACAAGAAGAGAAAATACTTTATTTTGGTTTTATATTCTGTATATTTTCTTACAAAAGTGGTGAGTTGTGCTTCGGATTTCTGCATTTTCTGTTTTTATCGTTGATTAGTTTTTGATGATCTTGAAGTTTTTTTATTTTTTAGAGGATTTTATAAGCAGGTTGCCATTCTTGTTCTTTGTTACCTTATTAGCTTGGTTGGAGACATTTGTTGCATGCAACCATATAAGACATATTCTTGGAAAATCAGTTAAATTGATGAGCTTTTGATGATCTTTGTATTTTCTTATTTTAATGGTATTTCTTTATGTTTGTCTTTTTGTATGGCTTGGTTTTTAAGAGTTTTCGATCGCAAAAAATATAACTCAGATTCGCAACATGTTCGCTCTTAATAGTGTAAACAATTCAAAATATTCGCATATAAAGATGTGAACATTTTTGAATGTTCAATGTTCACATAGAAGGATGTGAACAATTCAAAAAGTTTGCATTTAAAAATGTGAACAATTCAGAAAGTTCACATACAAGAATAGAAAATGTTCACACTTTATAGATATCATTATCCCAGAAATTTTTTTTTCTTCTAAAACCTAAGTTAAAACTTACAAAATCCACAAAAAAACATGGATTCAAGATGATTTTAACTCTAAAACTTTAAAAATATAAACAAAAACTAACAAAAAACTTGATTAAGCTAATCAATTGATTTTAAGTTTTTGGTTTAGTAATAAATTTGAGAGTGTTGAGACCGAACAGTTTTGAGGGTTTTGGGTTAAGTTTTAGATGTGGTCAATGGGTTTTGACCAACCAAAGATAGCCCCAATGATTTCTTTATATGCCTTTATCCAAATACAGTAGCTCTTATCACTCAGTTGCCTTGTCCCATTTTAATATGTCAATAGCAGGCTCCTATCAATTATGAAAATTTTAGCCAAAAACCCCTACTTGAAAAATATTTCAGGATTTAGCCCAACAAACGTTTTCTTTTAGTCTAAAGCCCTTGGATAACACATTGAAATCCTCTTACCACACACCTGAAACTCTCTTTAGGGGTGAGGGTTTCAGTGTGTTACCCAGGGGCCTTAGACTAGAAAAAAAATTTGTTAGGTTAAATCCTAATTTTTTTAAAGTAGGGGTTTTTGCCCAAAATCCCTTACATATATATATTGTACTTACCACAAAACTTACTATATTCAGTAATTTTGGCTTTGATAGGATCGATTAGCTAGCAGTAGCAAGTAGTTTCCTAATTGAATTTCTCTTGTAAGTCGTCCCTTTCATGTAGAAAGGCATTTTTTGGTTGAATTAATAAGAATTAGAAAAATTATTCTCAAGTTTGTTCTTGATTGGAGTTCATGTGTGAGACACCCTGCATCGGAAAGTGTCACCTTTGTATATGCAGATGAGTATCTGAACTTAATTAACCAAAGCGTGAAGCAGAAACGAGAGCAAGAGCAGGAGCAAGAGCGCTGGGCCAGCCAGGTAGCCTCAGAACGTGGTCTAGAGCGGGAGCGTCAACAATTTACACGATTCTAGTTACCAAGATCCAAACTGAACTGAATAGAAAACAATACTGAAAATATTGCTTCAACCTTTCCAGCTGATAAGCAAATTAGGATGAGAATTTGTAAAACCACCTGATGTGAATTAATCAGCGGAAACTTCGATTACGTTTCACTCAAAGAGATTAGATTTTAGGGTTGGTTTATCCTTTCACCCGAAAGGTTACAACGAGTTTCTCATTCATTGATTTCTTCAAAACATAACAACTGCTTATCAACAACGACAAAAGGAAAAAAGACCACTAATTTACATCACCACCTTTCAGGAAGGAAGAAAACGAACAACCAAAAAAACTCTTAATTACCTCTAACTACTGAAATGTATTGTAGATAGAAGCAAGGGTTCTGATACATTAAGGTGACTTAGACACATACTTGGCCGTGTTGTTCTACAGTAGAGAACCATTACGGATTTGAAATTAGTATACTTCCATAATGAAGGATTTATTACCAAAATTTATTCAATTTCCAGGATTAGAATTTACAGCAGAGTATAGGTTTTCAAAGGATTTTAATTTCGGCCCTAAAGGTTTAAAGAATCATAAGTCAAACCCTCGCACAAGTTTTAATCTTTCACTGACGACCACTTGATTTAAAAGGCCTATCACTTTCAGTTGCATCACATGAGATGCTGCTCGTCTTAAGATGGAACGAACAGTTGCAATTTTGAAGTGATACATGTAAATGGTTCCTATGGACAGACTGCTATTTCTGTAAGCAAGTAAAACATTATGTTATAATACTTAAAAGCATCTATAGCTGCAACCAGTGGAGATCATAGTTCAACCACCTAATCTACTCGGATTAGGTGAAGGTTCTGGATGTGAATCTTGGGGTTGCTGTGAATAATCACAGTCAAAATGCTACATAGACACACTTCAAATGTATGCATACCATTCCAAACACTTTACTGTTGAAATTTGAATTTTATGCCCATATTTTCTTGTCTGTCTCCGTATCACCTTGATAACACAGTGATAGTCTAAATAATGGGTTTGCAGAAGCAACAAGCCAAAGGTTGTGTGCAAACAAAGGACTATGTCACACGGACATGTCAATACGTAAAATCTATGCTCGTTGGCTAAAGGCAAAAGATGGTATAAAGACTTATAAAAGTCAGGGTTAACTTACTCGAGACATCATGTTGGACAAGAAAAACTAATGCGGCTTGGGAGTCCACTGTGACCTTATTGAACAAAAACTCAAAATCTGACTTCAGTCTTTTGAGAGTAAACTTTTGAAACCAAGACTGTCTTATATCAAACCAAACTTTGGTACGTGCTACTCCACACATTCGCCCCTCACTGAAGGGTACAATCGGCTTTATGAAGGACAAAGGATGCTGACAGGCAACATTATTTTGTTCTCATTTAGTATTCGATAACTAGTTATCTGGGGTTTCTATATTTTGTTTCAAATAGTTACAAAGGTTGGAAATGCAATGCAAGTCACCTAGGTTTCTTTCTTAGTATGTTGTATCAGTTTTATTAATTTTCCTATCCCGTATTCAGGTTATTTTGTTTTATTTTTGGTAAGCCTGTGTTCACTTAAAATAACCTAGAAATACATGCGTTTGTCCTATATTAGCATCATTGTTAGTGTTCAAAGTAATCATAAGGTAGTAGAAGAAAACTGGAAACTGAGAAATCGTAAGCTACTTTTATCTTTGAAAAAGTTTAGGTAAAATGAGATGACCGTATGAACAGTGCTACTAAGTGTTATTCATTTTTTATATTTCAGATTTTAAAAAAATTCCACATTATGGGCAACACTATAACCTGATTAAGGGCCCTGTGTCCAGAGTAATCCAATTTTCAAAGAGGTTTTGTTGTTGTTTTGCTTTTAACAGGAACATGTTCTTCATCATTGATGACACTAAAGTTAGTTATGGAATATTTGGTTTTTGCATAGCAACTATTAAATATGGCTTTGAAGCTTCAGGGGCCTATAGTAAATCTGTAAATCTATTAAACATAGTACAGACTATCAGAGAATAAGAAAAGAATACAAACTGAAGAAAGACTGCTATTTGAAGCTTAAGGAGCCAAAGGCTGCTCACCCAATGAGAGCACTCAAAAGGAACAGGAAAAGATGACCAAGCATACTTAAAAGCTTTATGCCTTTTGATTAAGTTTTCTAGAATAGATTCAATAATTGAAATTATGTTCCTTGCTTGTGATTAAGTTCTCTAGAACAGATTCAATAATTGAAATTACGTTCCTTTTAAATGTTCCAGATACAAGCAAAGTGGGTAATCTTCCATATAAAACATTTCAGAACATGAGATCTTTCTCAGCCATCAATTTACAGATAAACAAAATCTAACAAATAATCGACGATACAGTTAAAGTGAAAACATAATTTCTCAATTACTTCATTCATGGAACATCATTTACTGAGAACTATGAAAACAAACAATCCACCATAAAAATATAAAGATCCATGTAAAGTTTTATTCATCAAATAAAAATCACTACTATTTATAAACCTAAGAATTAACTACACAATCAAAAACACCCACAACTTCTTTGTTAGGGATTCTAGGTTTTTAAAATTAAACTGGCAGCGGAATTAAAATTAGTTTAAAGCTATTTCCTTGAATCCCCTTTAATTCTTAATCGCTGTTAGGAATCTTAAGAAGGTTGGAGGATTGTTACATTTGAAGCGTGATTGAAGAAGACAGTATGTTGAAGTTCTCCTCTTCCTGCTTCAATCCAACGGAGCGGATCTTCAAAACTGTTTCTCCTTCTTCCTCAAAACCAAACCCTAGTTTCAGTATTAATGGAGGCTAGGGTTTTTAGTATTTTAGAAGTAATTAGAATAGATGGAGAGGGAGAGGAGGGGAGCCACGATTTTTAGAGGGGTGGTCCTCTAAAAATCGCCCCTCCCTTATATATATAAGGGAGGCCATCCTAACCCTAATTCCAATTCCTAATTAGATCTAATTTGGGTCCCACTAAAACTAGCTAATTAATTTAGTTTCCTAATCCCTTTATAACTCTTATAAAATTAGGAACTAAAATAATAATTACAAGTTGGTCCACCAAGGACTTGTAATTGAACCCTCTAGGTTTAGTGGAATTAATATAAAACCCTCCCACTACTTAATTTATAAACAGTCCCTCCACAGTTTCTGATATTCGTAAAAACCCCTTAGCTTAGTAACATTTACAAGTCAGCACTATGGGGTAATTACTTATTTACCCTTAACCATCAAATGCATTGACATTAATATTTATTCTAATAATCTTCTAAACATTTTAGAAGATCACTGGCCAGTTTAGAATAATATTCCATGCATTGATTTAAGTGAATATCTTTGAAGTGGATTTCATGTTGAATATTATAATCCTACTATGAGATTACAGTCATCCATTTTGCTCAGAATATTGGATCACGTTTTTCGTCGATTGACCTCACTGTTTGCAAAACAAAACAACTGTGACCCACATGCAGGGTATATATATATTCTCAGAATTAAGGACTTTTATCCAAAGTAGTGTAAAAATACTTTAAATGAGCTGATATGAAATATAAAGTATTTTTCGACGATCTAGTTCAATGTATTCCAAATACATCAATATACAAGTCCAGAAGTCTCTACTTCTGTGATGGAGATACATCACATCACTTACGTGATCGACTTCAGTATATTATAGTCTTCCAAATAACGTGCTGTTTATTTATACCATGAACAAAGCATTAACTGATGAATCATATCTCTCCTCATATACAACACTTGTATATGAATAATTCATCGAAATTATTGATCTCACCATGCATGTTAAATATGATAAATTAAATTAATGATAAATCAAGTAACCATAGATGTGAAACTTGTTGTTTTTAGGGCATAACCCCAACATTCTTATCCTTCAAGAAAACTAAAACTCTTACTGTCTATCGAAAAAAATCTGCTTAAATAGATGAACTAAATCACTTACAAGTAGGATGGCTACTCTGAAAATCTTCATCTGTCCCCACCAAATTTTCCTTCTCTTCCACTAATAATCCTGTTTCTACCTCCTCTTTTATAACTGGCTTTCCTTCATCAACCTTCTGTGATCCAGTCAACCTTGCCAAAACCACAAAAGAAACTCCTCCTAGAACATTATTCAAACACCTCAAGATCACAACAGAGGCCTTAAATCCTAATGGAGGAAGCCCCNAACCTTGCCAAAACCACAAAAGAAACTCCTCCTAGAACATTATTCAAACACCTCAAGATCACAACAGAGGCCTTAAATCCTAATGGAGGAAGCCCCTTGGCCAACAAAAATTCTATCCCATTTAGAGTTTGATATCTAAAGTTACTACTAACACCTATATGAATTGCCTAAGTTATAGCATTCAAAACTGTAGGTGGAGGTTTGTTGGGAGTCTCAAAATTTGGATCCATCTTCTTTCTCATCATAATCAATCCATTTGAAATCGCAGTCCTAACAAGTCCAGCTGCAAATCCAACATCAGCAAATATAGTTCCTTTATAAACAAAAGTCCCACATCGATCAAGAAGATTATACATACCTGGTTCGAACATATGACTCTTTGGACAACTAGCGAAGATCGCAGGAAGAGTAGAAGAAGCTGAATCCATCGTCGGAGCCAATAAATACATGAGAACGAAGTTCATAATCGATCCAACAACTAGAGTTGAGAAAACGAAATCAAGTTCATTAAGTCCGAAATTAGGGCGTGAAGCCATATCACCAAGAACACATGCACTAACACCAACAATTTCTTCCATTAGAACTTTAAACAGGAACTGCGGATCAGCTGCAACTCTGGATCTCCATCCGTTCCAGAGAAGCCCTAGAAGTCCAAAACTAGATGATGATCGGTTTTCAAAAGAATCTCCATCACCACTACGGTCGGAATTCCAACCGCCTCCATTATTTCCTCCTTCTCCTCCTGTGTTACGATTACTGATCCCGTTGCTGCCATTGTCACCTGTGTCAACAAGTTCTGCCCTTACCGTAAATTGATAGTTTGAATGTCTGGAATGAAGAAGAGAAAGGGATAGATTTAGATGAGAAGAAGAAGGGGAGTTTGATGAGATGATTAATGGAGTACGAGAAGAAGATTGGTCTGCAAAATGACGGTTTCCGGGAAAATTGTGTGGGTTAGAGAGAGGAGAGAATCGGAGCTGAGCTATGGCTGCCATGCTTTCAGGCTAAGTGGGACCGTGAAGAAAGAGTGAGTAGCGAGCTGTTTCCCAGTGAGAAGTTCTTCAGCTCTCCCTCTTGCAAAGAGGGGGTAGGGCAATTGAAACTTGCAAAGGGTGCACGTAAAGGAGTTGCTAAAAATGTTAAGAGGGGATAGACAAAATGGGGTAGACTAGATTGTTTAAATTGGTTCGAGTGATGAATTTAGTTCTACTTGGGGACAGTCATCTAAAAATGGGTTGATATTTTTCATCCCAATCCCAAAAAATACCGCAACCCTTAAAAACACCCCAACCCTAAAAAAAATCTCAACAAAAAATATTAAAAAATATCTCAACAAAAAATATACCGGTCGCCACCACTCCATCGCCGGCCTCCACCACCACCTCCAACCACCACTTCTTCTTCTTCTTTCTTTCTTCTTTTTTGTTTTTCTTTTTTCTTTTTTCTTTTTTCTTTCCTTTCCCCCTATTTCTGCACCGATTGGAGATAGGTCATCTCTTCTCCCTTTCTCACGCTCTCTCGCTCCCGTCTTCTCTCTACCCTCTCTCTCTTTCTCTCTCTCTCTTTCCCTCTCTCCCCCCTCTCTACTTCTCCAGATCTGGAATTTTTTTTCTTTCCCTTCTCAGGTAACTGGCGGGAATGGCTGGCGGCAGTGCCAAAGGAGATCGACGGTGGAGAAAGAAGAGCCATTGCCAAAGGAGATCGACGGTGGAGAAAGAAGAAGAAAGAAGAAGTAGAAAAAGTGGTCGGCGGTGGAAGTTGACGGAAATAAATAAATTGCATTCCATATACATATTATCATGCCAAAACAAGCAACATCTACCATTATTCTAAAATTAACCTAAAGCAAAGAGAAATACTTACATTAATAAAAAAAATTGTGAAAGATTGTGCTCCTATAAAATTTTGGATTATATTGGATTTCGAAAAATTACTTTTCAAATAAAAAATAAGATTTAATAAAAAAAAGAAAACCCGGATTTCCACGGGAATAATTATGAATTATCAAATCTCAATTCATCATTCCAAAATTATTAAATTAATTGACATTCGGGATACGCCAACGAAAATCAATTTTTGATAATTTTTCTATTCGGATCTCCACGAAAGGAAAATTACCTAAAAGATAAAAAAATATCAAATCTCCTCGGATATCTACAAGGTTCAAGATTTGGTATCTTTCAATCAAAAGAATAATAATTAAAATTCTAAGTTTGGGATTTCCACCAAACTTAGTTGATTCAAAATTTCATATGCCTACAAATAAATATAACTATTTTTTAAAAATAATAAATTGATTCAAAAAATTCTTATTTTTTTAGGGTTATTTTTGAACTCATTCACAAACGTCCAGAAAAAATTTCAGTCTAATCCAACGACTAAATCATGAGTTATGATTTTTCAACGATTAAAAGTAATTTTTCAATACAAATAAATCGTCAAATCTCAAAATATTTATTGGGAGTACCTTTTTTATCACATTTAACTTCAGATATTTATATTTACATTGAATGAATATAATAATAAAATTCGAAATTAATTAAATATCAAAAATACAAAATATGAAAACTACTACTATTTCATTCCCTTTTGCATGAAAAATCATCCTACATGCTTATTCTCATCATAAAGCCGTTTTGGCTTGAATACAATCATGCATTGATAAAGAAAAACTAAAAGTTAGAGGAGACCAACCTGTTCGCACTTCCAAAATATTATAATGTAACATCGGATGGAGAGTCCAATTGAGTTTCTTGTTCCAGGAACCGCTCCAAGAATCACACCAAGCAAGGACTCCTCTGTTAATTCTTTTCACCTACTATTTTTCTCTCAAAATCTCACCAAAAATATTATCACTATTCTCACTCTCAATTTTCTTCCCTCCTTAATTGATCTCTTCCCTTAATTTTTTTTCTCTCTTTTTTTCCTCTCCCTAACCACTAAGTGAAGGTCTGTAGTTATAGTGTTTTGGATTAACTACAACCCTAGGATTTGAGACCCTAAAAGGAGATCAAAAGCCCACAATTAACCCTAGAAATGACCTAACTTGGTTACCAAGCAACAATAACTTAATTACCAAGTAAATTTTAATTACCAAAATTAACTAGGGTTAGATTTTATATATATTTTAAAAAGAATACGACATAGCCGTATGAAGTAAAATTGTTCAAATTGGTTTTTGGGTCTGATCAACTCTAGTTGACCAGCACCTTTAAACCTAATTAATGTTAGGTTATTTCTAAAATTCTGGCCCATTTGAGACCTTATAGTGGGCCGACTTTAATAATGGGCCCATTTGAGACCAATTTCATTGTCTAGGCTATATCTTTGGCTATGGATCTCTGAATTGGGTGATTTCAACTTCTATTTTCTCATTAGATGATTCTCTATCACCTAGGCCCACTTTCAACTAGACTTGAGCTGCTTTTATCCCTATCTTAGTTATGGGCCTAATTGGGCTTTATTTAATAAAGTTGATTATGGACTTGCTTGGCGCGATTTCTGCGGCGATTGAAACTAAAAAATTTTGGTGCAATTTTGCATGCAAAAATGGGGTGCAAAAATAGGGTGTCAAATTAAAACCCTAAAAATCCTAATCACAAAGTAAAGATCGATCCTTTTGATTAGGCAGTTGTTGGGTGCCTCACACCTTCTCAACCCGTAGCTTTATTCCCGAGCAGAGAATCTCTAGTTTTGACTAGTTTAAAAGAAAATAGGAAATTGCCAATTTTATTTTAAAATAAAAAAGGTAGTTTTCCTAAAAAGGGACCCAATTCCCTAAGTTGGGTGGCGACTCCAAATATTTTAAGATTCTCAAGAAATTTAGCCATTTATGAAACATGAATCTCGATAGCCCGTGGATTTTATGTTTCCGGATATGGATCGCTATGATGTGACTGGGTGTCCACGGGCTCATGTTAGGATATATGTTGGATATGTGAAGTCGCTTGTGGTAAAAGAGGAATTATTATTACAATTATTCCAACGAAGCTTGACTAGGGCCGCACTGAATTGGCTAATGAAGACATACCCAACTACAGTTTCAACATGACAGTGTATGGTTGATGCATTTGTTAACCATTTTACATATATTACTGAGATCCAATTCACTAAGAGGCACTTGGAGGCAATCAAACAAGGGGCAAATGACTCCTTTATTGAATACATTATGAGATAGAGGGCAAAGGCAATGGAAATTATAGATCGTCCATCAGAGGAAGAACAGATTGATATGGTGGTAAGGAATTTGAATTATGAGTATTCCAATAGGTTGAATTTGACCTATCATGAAACTTTTCATTCTTTATGGAAGGCTGGGATGCAAGTTGAGCATGCATTAGCTTGAGGAAAAATGACTCGACTTTCGAATCAAGTAGAGGCATCATCTTCTAAAGTAATGAAGAATAATAATCAGGGGATAGACAAAAAACAGGTGAATGCCATAAGAGGTGCACCACAACAGTCTTATTAACCATCAGCAACTCCAACAGCAACAGCGACACATGCAAATCAATATCCGGGGCAAAGGCAGAATCAAAATCAAGGCAAAGGGGGACGTTCTCAGAGGGAGTTTACTGATTTGGGGCATCCAATGAGTATTATTTTGCCTAGGTTACTAGAAAAAGGATTGATTAAGATACCTGGTCCGAGGCCTCCACTTCCAAATACACCATGGTGCGGTACAATGCGAATACAAGGTGTGAATTTCACCAAGAAGTAGGCCATTGGTCGGACAAGTGTTCGACCCTTAGGCATACCATCCAAGATCTAATCGATTCAAAACAATTAATTCTTCCAGGATTTTGGGAGCGGGTTCAGCCAAATATCAATCATAACCCATTACCAGTCCATCAGGCACAACCAAAGATTAACTACATTGAAGTAGATGAAAAGGTCAATCCAATCAAGTCCATCACCAGGCAAAATGCGAGATATCTCTCATCTAATATAGCAACAATTCATACAAGCTCGCCAATGCACATCTCAGAAATCTTGCCAGATTCTCAGCAGCGAGAGCCAGCTTGTATCACTGAGCTCCTGCCGAAACAGGTAAATTCAGTAAATATTTCTTCATGGACTCAATCTAATGAGCCTGTTTATCTTGTAGATCTTTTGCAATCACAAGAACTGGTACATATTGACAACATCCAACCAGTGCCAGCAGTTTCTAAACAAGTCAAAGCGGCAGTATACCTCACAGATCTCCTACCATCTTCACAGCAGTCTAAAGAACCAGTATACCTAATTGATTTATTCCATCCAGATGAGCAAAAATCAAACTGGGTGGACCCGTTTAGGACATAGGGTTGCAGTGAAGTCCAGCATTTGACAAGGGGAGGTAGACACTGCAAAGCTCCTCATTTAAGAGCCGAAAATCCTACTGCCACCACGAGTCAGTCCACCCAATTTCAACTCCAAGATATGAAAGTGGTAAAAGAAGATAAAGAGATTATTGAGCAACTCTAAAAAACTAAAGCAAACATTTCCATATGGGGATTGTTAATGGCATCTTTGGGAAATAGAGAAGCTGTGTTGGCCGAATTAAGTGCGGCTCATGTTCCTACCATAATCGCTAGAAGAGCTAGCAGGAACAATGGCCAAAGTTGGGAAGCACAACTTGATGACTTTTTCAGATGAAGATTTACCCTCAGAGGGGAAATGACATAATCAGGCTCTTCAGATCACTATTGGGTGCAATGGATACTGGGTCCCACACGTGTTGATTGATAATGGTTATGGAGTAAATATCTGTACTCTAGATACGATAAAAATGATTGGTGTGACAGAGGAGAATATAGCCCTGGGAAATGACACAACAAGAATTGTGCGTGGGTTTGACAATGAGAAGAAAAATGTAATGGGTGAGTTCTCCACAGTCTTGATGGTTGGACCGATTCAAACAAAAACCACATTTCTGGCTCTAGATATCAAAGCAAATTTTATAATGCTTTTAGGGAGACCATGGCTACATGAGCACAGAGCAATAGGATCAACTTTGCATCAAAGCTAAAGTTTGTGTGGGGAGACAAGGTGATAATAATCCATGGAGACAATGATCCCAAGGAAACAGATGTAAATAACAAAAGCCAGATCACAATCCCAGTTATTGAAACAGATCAGGGAAGGAAAAATCATGGGGAAGAATCGGTTAATCTCGTGGTATACAGGACACCGTCTAACGAAAAGCTTCCAAATTGGTTTGATCATGGCCATACAAAGATTGGGCACTACTTGAGAAAATGTAGGTTTTTTCCTGGCATGGGATTAGACCTTCGATGTAATGGACCGATTAAACCAATTTCGGGAGAGATGACAGCACACGAGGCACCATTTGGTTTATGGTACCAACCAATGGAAGCTGACCGGATAAGAGCTTTTCAAGTGAAAAGGTGGAAGGCAATACTCACCAAAAAAGGATTTACAGGAGAAGTAACGGGATTAAATTGGAACCACCAACCTTCCTTAAATGGGCACTTCATCCGGAAAGGAGACTCACGTCCTTATACAGATTTCAGGGAACTTGTTATTAGACGAGGTGTTCCAGCACTGATAGTAACTTCTGATTTAGAAAAAAAGGAAGAGGAAGATGAAGGAATCTATGAAGGCATGAAAAAATTATTCATAACATCATCAGAGGAGGAGGATGAAGAAGTTCAGGTAAGTCAGAATACAGGTACGTCTCTAGCCTGCATGGTTCATGAAAAAATAATTTTCAATCCTGCAACGTTAATTCGATCGATTCAAGGTCGTGATTTGATTTTCTCTACATATTCTGTGGAAACTAACCATTTTGCAGGTATGGATGCTGGTGAATCTTCATCCAGCGCCCAAAAAAAATATCTGTGAGTAGTTTGAGCGAGGGGCCACCCCTGTCTGATGGGGAAGAAGATTTGTGGTCCCCAGTAGGTTCCATTGTACCATACCATATTTCAAAAATCCAAAAAAATCAAAAAATTTAAAAAATCTAAAAAAATCAAAAAAATGAAAAAGAACAAAAAGATTTTGCTTTCTTCCGTAGGAAAAATATTTTTGAAGAAAATATACTTGATTTAACTGGAGGAAAAAATGATAATGATGAGCCCGAATCTGACGACGAGGAAATGATCGAAGAGGACCCACCTCATGAGATCCTCGAATTCATGGGAACATTATAAGGGGAAACCTGAGCCAGTCGAAGAAGAAATTGAGGTGATCAACCTGAATACTGAGGATCAACCCCAAATGGTGAAAATTGGGACTACCTTGTCACTAGAGGAGAGAATGGCTATGATTGAACTGTTAACTCAGTATAAAGATATTTTTGCATGGTCATATGCAGACATGCCGGGGCTGGATATAGAAATGGTAGTACACCCGCTACCAACTTATCCAAATATGAAGCCAGTTAAACAGAAGTTATGAAGGTTGATACCAGAATGGATATTGAAGATGAGAGAAGAAATTGTTAAACAATATGAAGCAGGTTTCCTAATAGTTACAAATTATCCAGAATGGCTGGCCAACATTGTACTAGTTCCGAAGAAAGACGGCAAGGTTCGAATGTGCATAGACTATCGAAACCTCAACATAGCAAGCCCCAAAGACAACTTTCCTCTCCCATATATCGATATTCTGGTTGACAATACAGCGGGACATGGATTACTATCTTTTATGGATGGATACTTAGGATACAATCAGATTAAAATGGCAGAAGAAGACAGGGAGAAAACATCCTTCATCACTCCTTGGGGCACTTTTTGCTACAAAGTCATGCCGTTTGGTCTCAAGAATGTCGGGGCAACATATCAAAGGGAAATGACCACTCTCTTCCACGATATGATGCACAAAGAACTAAAGGTATATGTTGACGATATGATTGAAAAATCTGAGAAGAGAGAAAATCATCCTGCAGATCTCAAGAAGTTGTTTGACCAACTCAAAAAGTATAAGCTGCAGTTAAATCCCAATAAATGTGTATTCGATGCAAAGTCTGGAAAGTTACTTGGGTTCATTGTTAGCCACAGAGGAATTGAGGTTCATCCAGCTAAAGCTAAAGCAATTATTGATATGCCACCCCCGCAGAATGAAAAAGAAGTACGAGGATTCTTAGGGCGGATCCAATATATTAGTAGGTTCGTCGCACAGTTAACTCCAATATGTGAACCGATATTCAAGCTATTAAGGAAAATTTCACCGAAGGAGTGGAATGAAGATTGTCAAAAGGTTTTGACCAAATTAAAAACTATCTGATGAATCCGCCCATCCTGGCCCACCAACACCAGGGAAATCCTTGTTACTATATATATCAGTAACTGACACCTCAATGGGAGCAGTTTTGGGACAACATGATGAAACTGAAAGGAAAGGACATGCAATTTATTATATTAGCAAGAACTTATCTGGATATGAAATAAAATATTCAACATTGGAGAAGACATGTCTTGCTCTTGTTTGGGCCACTCAACGCCTCAGACATTATATGTTGTCTTACTCGGTGCAACTGCTATCCCGAATGGACCCAATTAAGTACTTATTTGAGAAACTGACACTCTCAGGAAGAACTGCCAGATGGCAGCTATTGTTATCTGAATTTGACATCACTTATGTGACCCAGAAGTCAATAAAAGGAAGAGCAATAGCTGATCATCTGACTGCACAACAAATACAATTATAAATCTCTTGTGACTGAGTTTCCTGACGAGCATATTCTTTCGGCCGAGCCAGAAGAAGAGGTACCATGGGTGATGTATTTTGATGGAGCAATGAACCAAGCAGGTAAAGGTGTAGGGGCAATTTTAGTCTCACCAGAGGAGGTACACATCCCCATTTTAGTCAGATTGAATTTCGAATGCACTAACCATATAACAGAATATGAGGCATGTATAACAGGATTGAAGGCTGAATTAGAAATTTTAGTTAGAAGGCTTGAAGTGTACCGGGATTCATTGCTCATTGTTAATCAGACGCAGAAGATTTAGAAAATTAAATATGAAAAACTGATTCTGTATCATAAGTACCTTGTAAAGTTGACGGAAAGATTTGACCACATCACTTTTCATTATATATATAGGGACAAAAATTAGTTTGCAAATGCCTTAGCTGTTCTAACATCATTAATACCTATTCCAGAAGGATCAATAGTTAAGCTAATTGAAGTCGTGCAGAGGAAGGACCGGCATACTGTTATAGGATTGAGATTGAGGCAGAGGCACCAGATGGAAGGCCTTGGTACCGAGATATCAAATAATATTTGGAAGATCGAACTTTTCCTGATGGTTAGACAAAAAAGGAATAGCGTTACATCCAATGCATGGCTTTTCAATTCACAATTTGTGGGGGAGTTATTTATAGGAGATCATATGATGGAATTCAACTAAGGTGCGTGGATGAAGATAAAGCTCGACATATTCTAAGCCAAGTATATGACGGGATTTGTGGGGCACATATGAATGGCCTCATGCTGTCTAGAAAAATTCTTCGACTCGGGTATTATTGGACTACAATGGAGACAGATTGTTTCAAATATGTGAAAAGGTGCCACAAATGTCAAATACATGCTAACTTTTTGCATGCGCCACCGTCAGAATTTCATACTCTTACTTCACCTTAGCCGTTCTCTGTTTGGGGCATTGATGTAATTGGTAAATTAAATCCATTAGCATCAAATAGGAATGTATTCGTTATTGTTGCAATTGGTTATTTCACCAAGTAGGTAGAAGCAGCTTCAGTTAGGAGTATTACTTCAGCACAAACAACTAAGTTTATCCGAACAAACATTATCTGTCGGTATGGTGTACCAAATGAAATAATTACGGAAAATGGGACAAACTTTATCGGAAAGGAGGTAAGACAAATGTTCAAAAAATATAAGATTCAACGGAGGAACTCATCACCTTATAGACCACAAACAAACGGTGCCGTTGAAGCTGCAAATAAAACCATAGGTAATATATTTAAAAAAATGACATAAACATACAGAGATTGGAGTGAGAAATTACCCTATGCATTATGGGCTTACCGGACTTCAATATGTACACCCATTGGCACAACCCCATATTCGTTAGTGTACGGAATGGAGTTAGTCCTCCCGGTAGAAGTAGAAATCCCTACCCTTCGAGTTGTAAGAGAAGGAGCAATACCCGAGGAAGAATGGATACGGGCTAGAGTAGAACAACTGAATTTTATAGATGAAAAGCAGTTGCGAGCTGCATGTCACTCACATGCCTACCAACAGAGAATAACCTTCAGCTTTAACAAGAAGGTTCATCTACGAGGCTTAATAGAGGGAGATTAGGTACTTAAAAAATTAGACCGGTCCAGCATTCTTACCCAAGAGGAAAATTCAAACCTAATTGGGAAGGACCGTACATCGTCAAGAAGATTCTCCCCGGACTTGCTATTTAATTAACCGATTTGGACGGTAAGGACCATCCGAGGCCAACGAATGCTGATCAACTCAAGAAATACTACACATGAGGTAAGCCACTTTACTCCCAAGCAAGGGGCAACAAACGCTGATAGAGATTCACAAAGAGAGGCCATCTTTGGCAGTTTGTTTCCTCCAAAATAACCCATAAACATCATTTATCGTTAGTCACATAATTTTCGAGCCTAATCCTTTCGTTTGTACCCAAATGCATAGTTCTCTCTCCCACCTAAAAAAACGAATCACAACTTCTTACCAAGTCAAAGGGGTAGAAATGTCAAATCAAAATAAAGTTCTCCAAACTAGGGGCCAAAGTAATTCCCCTAAACTGTTCCTTAAAAAAAAAGAAAAAAGAAAAAGGGTAACTTATTTTGTCAAATCAAGAGGGAGATCAAAACCAAGGACAAAATAATTCTCTAAGAAGTTGTGATATCATCAGAAAAAGAGAGAGAAACCCATGAAAATATCATAAAATTGAATTGGGCATTTACCATCCTTTCAAGCCAAACCTAAGCCCCATTACAACCTATGAAAGTCATCTCTGAATCCCATTAGCAATGAAAGTCCCAAACGAAGGGGGAGAGTGGTGCATTCTCAAAATAAATAAATAAAAAAAGAAAAGAAAAGAAAAGAGAAAAAGAAAAAAGAAAAAAATGTAGTGAAAAAAGACTTGGGAAAATTTGGTCAGTGTTTGGTAGCTTAGGAAAGCATGGTTCACAACTGCAATGTGGATTGGAAAATATGAGTCGGTCTGTCATCTAAAGGCTTGTCCTGAGCTTGGGAAATAGTGATGTCAAAATCTGCCTCAAAACTAGGGGCAAAACAATCCTGAAATTAGCCTGAAAGGCGTGATCATAGGTATGCAGGTAAAATCGTCTCGAAATATTCAAGATGAAGCAAGGGTGTCTTCTAATGGCTTACTAACACATGACAAACTGAATATCTAAGGTCTTTTCCTTCAATTAAGTCTAGTATATTTTCATAAGTTATTTTAGTTTTAATTTTTCTGGTTTCTTTTCTAAAAAAAAAAAAAAGGTTTTCAAACCTTAGTGGCGTGAAAGCCTATGATGAGAACTTAGAATAAGAAGTTGTGCACTGCATAATATAAAATAAGTAGGATCTGAGGCAAATTCCACAAAACTAAGTGAATTTTTTTTTTCTAAAAAAAAAAAAAATTGTTTGCTTTATGTTTAACAGAGCTGAGGAAAAGAAAAAGAAAGAAAGGAGAAGAACAGTTGCAGAGTGGAGAGACACTAATCAAAGCTTCAAAAGGGCATACTGATTATCACAAACTCAGTGAGGAAATTCTCTATTAAAGAAAGAGTAGAAGAAGCCCAGCAAAGATAAGAAGGAAAGAAATGAAATGTATTTTTGGATTGTAAGGAGGCTTTCCTGTTCACTTACCTCCATACATGTGTAATCTCATTGCTTTGATTTTTTGTCATGACAACACTTACACATGTTAAATAAAAAAAACTTCAGAACAATTCGGATGAACTCACAAGTGTCATTCCGAAAAATTCTTTTAAGCAAGGAGTCCAATAAAATAATATTTTTGGCCAACTTTTACAAAAACAAATATTTTCTTAAAGAGATAATGAATCACTTTTTATAATCTTTTCAAAATAAAATGATTTGGTCCCAAGTCAAAATCCTGTCTTGTAGGTAAAAAACCATTGGTGTAAGACGCAGAGGGTCGCAACCGATACATGTTTCTTGTGTTGGAGTAGGACGCAAAAGCGCACCCAACGAGGAGTATGTTGCAAGAAATTTTTAATTTTTCAAAATATTTTAAAAGTGATTCATGCATATCGAAAAAAAAGAAAGTTGCAAAAATTGGGTATCTGACTTTGCCATTCGATTGCATGCAACCTCTGGCAAAGAGGGGCAACTGTTGGCACCCCATTTTTGCATGCAAAATTGGGCCAAAATTTTTTAGTTTCAATCGCCGTAGAAATCGCGCCAAGCAAGTCCATAATCAACTTTGTTAAATAAAGCCCAATTAGGTCCATAACTAAGATAGGGATAAAAGTAGCTCAAGTCTAGTTGAAAGTGGGCCTAGGTGATAGAGAATCATCTAATGAGAAAATAGACGTTGAAATCACCTAATTCGGAGATCCATAGCCAAAGATATAACCTAAACAATGAAATTGGTCTCAAATGGGCCCATTATTAAAGTCGGCCCACTATAAGGTCTCAAATGGGCCAGAATTTTAGAAATAAACTAACATTAATTAGGTTTAAAGGTGCTGGTCAACTAGAGTTGACCAGACCCTAAAACCAATTTGACCAATTTTACTTCATACGGCTATGCCGTATTCTTTTTGGTAATTAAAATTTACTTGGCAATTAAGTTATTGTTGCTTGGTAACCAAGTTAGGTCATTTCTAGGGTTAATAATTGTGGGCCTTTGATCTCCTTTTAGGGTCTCAAATCCTAGGGTTGTAGTTAATCCAAAACACTATAAATAGAGACCTTCACTTAGTGGTTAGGGAGAGGAAAAAAAGAGAAAAAAAAAATTAAGGGAAGAGATCAATTAAGGAGGGAAGAAAATTGAGAGAGAGAATAGTGATAATATTTTTGGTGAGATTTCGAGAGAAAAATAGTAGGTGAAAAGAATTAATAGAGGAGTCCTTGCTTGGTGTGATTCTTGGAGCAGTTCCTGGAATGAGAAACTCAATTGGACTCTCCATCCGAAGTTATATTATAATATTTTAGAAGCGCGAACAGGTTGGTCTCCTCTAACTTTTAGTTTTTCTTTATCAAAGCATGATTGTATTCAAGCCAAAATGGCTTTATGATGAGAATATGCATGTAAGATAATTATTCATGCAAAAGGGAATGAAATAGTAGTGGTTTTTATATTTTGTATTTTTGATATTTAATTAATTTTGAATTTTTTATTTAATTTTATTATTGTATTCATTCAATCTAAATATAAATATCTGAAATTAAATGTGATAAAAAAAGGTGCTCCCAATAAATATTTTGAGATTTGACGATTTATTTCTATCGAAGAATTGCTTTTAATCGTGGAAAAATCATAACTCATGATTTAGCCGTTGGATTGGACTGAAATTTTTTCTGGACGTTTTTGAATTAATTTATCATTTTTAAAAAATAGTTATATTTATTTTTAAACATATGAAATTTTGAATCAACTAATTTTGGTGGAAATCCCAAACTTTGAATTTTAATAATTATTCTTTTGATGGAAAGAAACCAAATCTTGAACCTTGTGGATATCCGAGGAGATTTGATATTTTTTTTATCGTTTACGTAATTTTCTTTTCGTGGAGATCCGAATAGAAAAATTATCAAAAATTAATTTTCGTTGGTGTATCCGGAATGTCAATTAATTTAATTATTTTTGAATGATGAATTGAGATTTGATAATTAATAATTATTCCCGAGGAAATCCGAGTTTGTTTTTTTTTATTCCATTTTAGTTTATTAAAAAAAAGGGTTTTCTGACAGCTAAATCTTATTTCTTATTTAAAAAGTAATTTTTCGAAATCCAATATAATCCAAAATTTTATGGGAGCACAATCTTGTCATATTTAGTCTTCACCAAATCTTTCACAATTTTTTTTTGATTAATGTAAATATTTCTCTTAGCTTTAGGTTAATTTTAGAATAATGGTAGATGTTGCTTGTTTTGGCATGATGATATGTATATGGAATGCAATTTATTTATTTTTAGTAGTTTTTGAATTAAACCCCTAAAAATCCTAATCACAAAGTAAAGACCGATTCTTTTGATCGGGCGGTTGTTGGGTGCCTCACACCTCCCCAACCCGTAGCTTGATTCCCGAGCTTAGAATCTCTAGTTTTGACCAGTTTAAAAGAAAATAGGAAATCGCCAATTTTATTTTAAAATAAAAAAGGTAGTTTTCCTAAAAAGGGACCCAGTTCCCTAAGTTGGGTGGCAACTCCAAATATTTTAAGATTCTCAAGAAATTTAGCCATTTATGAAACACGAATTTCGATGGGCTTCGGCCCGTTGATTTTCACTGTTTCTAGAGATGTTAGGTTAGTTTACCCTATAATGGAGTTTCATCTGACCATTATAAGTTTATAAAATAATATGATTTTCTATAAGGACGACCTAGGTAAAGAGGAGATCATCCTCACAAAAAATTAGTCATTGAATACAAAGAATTTGTATTCGCACGTTGTAATATGTATAGTTAAAAACCCATGCCAATATGCAAGATGTAATTTGCATGTTTTTATGTTCAAAAAGTATTGAAATTCATAATAAGCAAGTGCATACTAAAAATTGTATGCAAATTTATGTTTAGTTTGGATACTGGAAATTGTATACAATCTGAGCTTTTCTTTTAATTTGGTATTCATGTTTGATCTCGTTTTAAAGATTTTGAATAATACTTTCCAATGATATAAATTTTGTTCAAATCTAATTTATATTTTTAGGTTACATAACCACAGAGTTCAACTTTTCCGTTTCTTGAAAGAAGAGAGTGTTTCTATATCCTCAACCTATGAAACAAAAATAGTAATGAGATGTAAGTCTAAAGAAATCGATAACAATGATACAAGAATAACAGGTTTATTCATAGATCAATCAAGAAAAGATAGAAAAAAAAAACTTGAGTTAGTTCTTGAATTAAAAAAAGAAAAGAAAAGAAGAAAGGAATAACAGACTTAACTAATTACCCAAGAAAACGGATCGGCATACAACCTTATTTGTACATTTTATATGTACAGTGGCAATGGGGCCCACATAAAGTTGATCTAAAAGCTAATATTTTTTAAGAATATTCTCTTCACTTTGTAGATCATCCTCACCAAAAATCACATTCTCCACCAATATACCTTCTTTTCAGCTAAAAAATCTATAATAAAGAAAGTATAAACCACAACAAACAATAAAAAGAAAATATAACTAATTAAAACCTTTTATGGAAATATAAGTATAAAGTATTCTAACTTATAATATATAGTTATGTACTGCTACCCGCACAACACATCATCTATATAACAAAGGAGGACGGTACATAAGATGACTAGGACAAAGACAAAGAGGGTAGGTGACCGTTACCCCCACCCTAAAAAACAAAAATTTGACGGTGGGTCAACATAACCCCCAAACCCTAAATGACCAAAATAACTTTATATTTTTTACGAAATATCGGATGTGTCCCGTGTGCGTAGTAAATGACTAAAATAACCTTATGTTCTTTTACGAAATACTGGATGTGTCCCGTGCCATAGTTATTTATTTACATCTGATTTACACTTGACGGTGGAGTCGCATGGAGTGGATCCAAGGGTGCGTTTGTAGGTGCGTGCGAAGCGCGCACTAGGGAAACGCGCGTAGCGCGTTTGGACATTCAACCCACGCGCGCAAAGCGCGTATGGAGAGAATGGATAATTAATTTCCACGAATTAAATGACTGGAATACCCTTTTTTACGAGCAATTGAGCCATGCAAGATGACTAGGACAAAGACAAAGGGGGGTGGGTGACCGTTACCTCCACCCTAAAAAACAAAAATTTGACAGTGGGTCAACATAACCCCACACCCTAAATAACCAAAATAACTTTATATTTTTTACAAAATATCGGATGTGTCCCGTGGGCGTAGTAAATGACCAAAATAACCTTATGTTCTTTTACGAAATACTGTGTCCCGTGGCCATAGTTATTTATTTATATCTGATTTACACTTGAAGATGGAGTCGCGTGGAGTGGATCCAATAGCGCGTTTGTGGGTGTGCACGAAGTGCGCATGGAGGCAACGCTAGTAATGAACAAAATATGATACAAATACAAGACGATCTATGGATGAGTTTCATGTTTCACTAGTATTCACTATTTTCATTTAACTCCTAAGAATTTTTTTTGATTTGTCGATAAAAGTATACACCTGGAACATACTAAAAAGCTAGCTAAATTAACCTTGCAAGTATTTCAATTTCCACTGAATTTGCTATGTGGTCAGTGACTTTAAAACCTAAAGCTAGGCCAAATACTCATTGCAACATAAGAATGCAACAGGATAGAGAAATATACTGCAGCTTAGGAAATGCCTATGGATTTTGAAATAACCAAGTCACACAGAATCAGTAAAATGATGAAGTAATATAAAATCTAGGGTCGCCATTAAATTTTTAGGGATTTAAGGACATTGTTGTAGTGGAGATATTATAAGTTACGAAAAATGAGTTAGATATCTTTGCATTAAAGAAAAAAAAAAGAATAGATTTTTTTTTTTTTTTTCAGGATAGGCTTATTGATGTAGGGCGTATTACAGAAAACACAAATTATGGACAATAGAGAAGAAAACTTCTTCAATTCTTATTAATTCAATAAAAAACCGAGTTCTAAAATATTATATCTTCTCTTAAATAAAAGAAAATTACTTGAGAAGCAAGTAATAATCCTAAAACGAAAATTACTATAAAAAGAAAGTTTTGTGTTTAACACAAAACTAGAAACTACTAATTAAGAGAAGCAATCTGAAAAAAATGGCAACTAAATCTGAGTTTCTTAGAGGAAGAAATTACCAAAAGAAAATTTTTCTAAAATAGTAAAAACGCTAATTTAGAGGCCTAAACGATGAAATTTGGCCAAAAAATACCCGGGCCATTTTACATCAAACTAGGCCCTTCTTACGAATTTTTAGAGAGGTTGGGTCCCGAGCCTCCATATACACCAACACCATATCATCTACGCCATCACTTGTGTATAAGTTATTGCGCAACTATAAAGTAAAATCTTTAAAAACTAATTACTTAGTTTTTCGGAAGAGCATTGTAGGTAGTAAGAGCATCCACAACGGTGGTAAGGTAAAAAGTCTTTACCTTACCAAAATAGCTATGGAAATAGAGTTGAGTAGCGGTAGAAGTTAAAAAAATTTAAAAATCAATAATAAAATAATAAAGGAGGGGCATATTAAGCATTTTAAAAAAAATAAAAAAATAATGCCAGGCGGTGTCCCACCAGCCCGCATGGCATCAGGCGGTGTGCCTGCAACAAATTTTTTTTTTTTAAAAAAAAAATTTTAAAAAAATTGCTGGGCAGGCACCATACACACCGCCCAGCAACTGGCGGGGTGCAAGCATTTCGCCCATCAATTTTCAGTAAAATATATATATGGGACGGGCACCTCCCTGCCCGCGCAGCATCAGGCGGGTAGCCTGTGCCCCGCCCAATAAAATTTCTCTAAATTGGTTTCTAGAAATCTAAGGGCCCGTTTGGTTCGCGATTGGAAAACTTGTTTTCAAAAACTAATTTACACCTAAATTAACTACATTTTGTATCACATCTAAAACTATTCTTTTGACTTTACTATAAAATTCTAAATGATTTCATTGAAAATAAAGAAAACAACATTTTTTTATTTTTTAAAATCATACATGATTTTATTGGAAATCCTAAAACAGTTTTGGATGTAGTACAAAATGTATATTAGTTTAGGTGTAAATTAGTTTTTGAAAACAAGTTTTCCAATCGCGAACCAAACGGCCCTAAATTTGGCCAAATTTTATAACGACTGTGCATGGTCTAAGTAGCCAATAGTTTTTAGATTCTTACTATTATCAGAAACAGTTTTAGTATCTCACCTGCGTATTTAATTTATCTTTGAAAAATCAAGGTCCATGAAATTGACGAAGACACAATCACTAGTGCTTAAGAAAAAATCAAAACCCTAAATAGTTTGGTAACTAAAATCAGAGCCATCTTAATTTGTTCTCTTTACATGATTTTCGACCCTCAATTATCTGAGCAGTGCTTCAATCTTCTATTATAGTTCAAATCAAGAGCTTCAATCTTGTATTTGAGCTTCAATTTTTCATTACGGTTCAAAATCGAGAGCTTCAATCTCCTTATTTAATCTTCAATCTTCCATTAGAGTTCGAAATTTCGAGCTTCAACTTCTGTTCAAAATCGAGATAGAGAAAGTAGAAAGAAAAAGAGAGAGTTGGAAGAAAATGAGTAGAGCTCGGGTGAGTTGTGGAGGTTTAGGTAAAAAAATGAATGAGTTTAAAACAGTTGGAGAATGGCCAAATCCTCCATTATAAAGATATTTCTGCCCAAAAACTGCACAAATATATCTATATGTCCAAAAATTCTAAAAAAAATGTAAAGACTGATTTGTCCTTTAACTAACTCAAAAGAATCCTTAATTTTCAATAACTACTTCCTTTAAAAAAAAAGGGATTGACCAAAAACATATTTTTAATAATATTTTGATTCATCCAAAACCTAAACAAACATTTCATAAAAGAAAAAGATGTAAAGACATTTCTGCCCTCTAACCAACTCAAATGAATACTTAACTTTTAGTGCAAGTTAGCACCAACTACTTTTTCTATATTTTGTTTTTCACACAAAAAATGCCATGCCTTTAAAAATATAAATCTGTTTATTAAAAAAATTATATTTTTGGAAAGTATTTGTCAAGATCTTCGAAATGAGACCAGTCAACAATACTTTTTTTTTCTAAAAACAATAAGCTTAAAACTATATTAACTAGTTTTTTATCTAAATAGGATCAAAACTCAAATTTTTTTGCTTCAAAACTAGGCAATAACAAAAGAAGAAATGAAGATCACTATGAATGCTTTCTTTATCCGGTTGGTGATTGCTTGAAGGAGTTTAAGTTTGGCTCATAGATTCGAGTGAAAAATAAGTTGCGGGACTTGGTGGATTTCCAAGTTGGAGACTCATCGTGATCAACTAAGGAGCAGTTCGTGGATTCGAAGTTGTGGTTGAACTGAAGCTGTTGCTGATCAAAACATAGAGGGAGCCGTAAATCGTGTTTGTCAAGTGGTAAATTGGTCTGTATTCTTAGTAGATCTTTGACTGGACTAGGTCCCGGAGTTTTTTCCAGTTTGAGTTTTCCTCGTCAATAAAAATATCGTGTGTTAAATTCTTATTTAATTTAGAGATTGAAATATTCGATTCTAGTTCGTAATTTTGCATATTAAGAATCGAATAAGTCAATACTCTTCTAAATGTTTTTGTTCCTAGATTTGTTTCTTACTTGGTAATTTTTAATAGGTAATAATTTGATCCCTAACCCTATTTACAATATATTACAGTTAGATCTGATAACGGTAGGGTAGATTTTTTATATAGGCTAAAAAAAGTGCAGAAGCTTAAAATTTCAAAAAATATACAACTTGCATACTCACTAGGTTTTTAATTATGCATTTCATGTTCAACAATACATCACTAAACTTCAAAACGTGCAAATGCATAATTTATATAGGCTAAAAAATGTATAAACTTAAAATTTTAAAAAATAAACTATGCAAATTACAACTTGCATACTCACTAAGTTTCTAATTATGCATTTTAAGTTCAACAATATATCACTGAATATCAAAACATGTAATTTTAAAATACATATATACATATAAAAAAGTATATGGAAAAGCCCAAATTTGAGAAAAATAAACTATGCAAATTAGAACTTGCATCTCGCCTAGGTATGCAATTTGGGTTTGCATAATTAGATTACACTAATTTTTTTTTGAATTTAATATTATTATCTGATCTTTTTTTGAAGATCTTGAAAAAGACTGTGGAAAAATATAAGTTATGTCAAAATTCAATTTGTAGATTAAAAGTTATAGCATTATGAAATTTAAAACATGAATTTTTCTCCCTCATCCACATCATCACTTGTTTGAAACAAAAGAGTTAAGAGCCTCTCTAATGCAAGCATGGTCTGCTTAAAAGTGGTGTGCCATGTAGGAAGCACATCCAATTTATTCTTAAAACCATCTTCAATACAAATGTGCTCATCTAATGTGAAGATGATGTGGCATGTGGATGGGAAGACATTCTCTAGTCCATCCTCTTGTTCTAGAGGTTCACCAAGAGGATGTCTCCCCATCATAATCAGCAAATTCAGTTACAGATCGATATTATTCTCTCTCCTATTTTTTAGCAAATCTCATTAAAGATTTTATTTTCTTTTTTCTTTTTTACAATTAAAAGAATAAAATATTTAATTAATTAAATGTAACATAGGCAAAACAAACAAGCAAACCACATTTGCATTGGAGATGCTTTTTTCTCTTTAATATAAATTGAGGAGCTTTTTTCTCCATATAGAGAGCAAGTCTCAAAAGGATATCTTGAGACCCATGCCACTTAGGAAGCAGATCACATTTGTATTGAGACGCTCTAAGAGCCTCTCCAATGCAAGCATGATCTACTCAAAAGTGTTGTACCACGTGGGAAGCACGTCTAATTTATCCTTAAAGCCATCTCCAATGCAAATGTGCTCAGTCAATGTGAAGATGATGTGGCATATAGATGGGAAGACAACCTTTTATCCATCCTCTTATTCTAGAAGTTTACCAAGAGGAGTTGTTCGTATTTTAGTCAGCAAATCTCTTTAAAGATATTATTCTCTCCCCCTCTTTTTTAGCAAATCTCATTAAAGATTTCATTTTCTCTTTCACAATTAAAAAAATAACACATTTAATTAATTAAGTGTCATATAGGCAAAACAAACAAGCAGATAATATTTGCATTGGAGATGCCTTTTTCTCTTTAACATAAATTGTGGAGATTTTTTCGCCACGTAGGAAGTAAGTCTCGAGAGGATGTTTTGAGAGACATGCCACATAGGAAGCAGAGCACATTTGTATTGGAGATACTCTAAAAGTGGATATTTTGCATAGACAGAAAGGTAGTTTAGCTGTTTAGGTACGAAAAGTTAGCATTTTTTTTTTGAAAACCCGCAAACACCGCACATACAAAATAAAAATCAGAGAGACCATGTGCACAAAGCAAACAACGCACGTCAAATCCGTTAAATCATAAAAAATGGAGGATACCCAACCCTTTTCGTGTAAATTAGAATATGTCAGTCACTTCTTCTTATTCTTATTATTACTATTGAACTTTAGATGTATTTTTTAGTTTTTATTTAGACCGTTGATATCCACACAGCCAAATTTGATACCTTGTGACCTCATTTTGGTCAAACAAGTTTGACCATCAATTTTGATTTCTAATGACCTCAACTCTATTTGATTAAAATAATATTATTTTTAATTGAAATATATTTTTTATTTTTTTATAAAAAAATATTAAATAATTTAATAAAATAATTTTTTCTTCTTACCCCACCTTCTTCCACCACCACCATCGTCACCACCATCTCCCCACCTCCACCACCACGTCAGCACCATCTTCCCACCTCCACCACAGCCACCCCACTACCTTCACAGAGATCAAAGTGAAAGAGAAAGAGAAGTCGGAGAGAGAATGATGGCTGACGGAGAAAAAGGAAAAAAAAAATTCAGATCTGATTTTTTCAGATCTAGTTTAGGGAGAGAAAGGGGCTAAAGATAGAGTTGATTCATGTGAAGAAAACGATGATGATGAGGGTTTTAAGAAATTTGTGAAGAAAAAATCGGCGAAAAATTAATTTCGTCAATGCTCGGCCTTGCAGAGAGGAGCACAATCATTGTGTGCTCGTTGTCACGATAACGAGCATGAACAAGACATGCTCGTTGATCCATTAACGAGCCAAAAAAAATTACTGGAACCTTTTTTAAGTTGTGCTCGGAGTTGCAGAGATGAGCACGTGCACTCGTGCTCGCCAACCCACTAAGGAGCACTTAAGTATAATGCTCCTTGACATAATGGCGAGCACCAGTGCACGTGCTCCTTAGTGTACGACCGGGCACTGTCAAGGTGTGCTCCTTGACACAATGACGAGCATGATACTTACGTGCTCTTTGGTGGGTTGACGAGCACCAGTGCACGTGCTCATCTCTGCAACTCCGAGCACAACTTAAAAAAGGTTCCAGTAACTTTTCTTTGGCTCGTTAATGGATCAACGAGCATGTCTTATTCATGCTCGTTATCGTGACAACGAGCACACCATGATTGTGCTCCTCTCTGCACGGCCGAGCATTGACGAAGTCCATTTTTCACAAATTTTTTTTCACCGATTTTCTAAAACCCTCCTCATTTTCCTCTCTTCATCATCATTTTCTTCACATTGTTCATTCTCTCTCTTGCCCCTCTCTCTCCCTAAACGAGATCTGAAAAATTTCAGATCTAGGTTTTTTTTTCCTTCACTTCCCTTCTTAATTTCTTGCAGGTCATCATTCTCTCCCCACTTTTTTTTCTCTCTCTCTCCTCCCTCTTTCTTTCTGATCCTTTGTGAAGGCGGTGGGTGGGGTGGTGGAGCGGGGTGGCGGTGGTGGTGACGGTGGTGGTCGGGAAGATGGGGAATGAAAAAAATTTATTAAATATTTATTTTAATACTTTTAATTATTTAATATTTTTTAATAAAAAGTATTTTTTTAATTAAAAATATATTTTTTTAATCAAATAGGTTGAGGTCATTATGAATCAATTTTGTTGGTCAAAGGATGAGGGCACAAGGTATCAAAATTGGTTGTGTATATATCAACCCTCTTTATTTATGGCAATGTGCAAGGCAATGTTGTTTGGTTTCTCGAATATAACATTTTTTGTCAATGCTACAACACCAACATAAACTGCTGGTACATATTTGCACGCCAGGGCTCCTTCCCCTAGAAAGCATAGTATGAGTTTACTCTCTCCAGTACTTATCTCTTCTGAAATATTTTGTGGTTGTAATTCTTCAGAATGAATTGTAATGTTTTCATTCCCTTCGTTGCTTTTGCTCTTTGGATTTTCCCTACCTAAAATATTAGATCAACAAAAAAATATTAAACACAAAATATTAACGGAATAATCAAATTAAGAAAAAATCGTGATATCCCACGCTGCTGTATGAGAAATCGTGCGTAAAATCGCACAATCAAGAAGCCAAATAGAGAGAGTCGAGAGTGGAAGTACATCCCTACCCTAGCCTCTTTAATTGCTGGGGCGAGACATATAAATCTAATGGCTCTCTCCACTGAAGACCTTAGTAATGCGATCTACATTAATAACGCATGGTTTTCATCCCAGGGCTCATTAAGAAGTGACAATTAAAAATCTCTCCAACCTATAACTCTAATTTAAATAGCTCCTCTATTTGTTCAAACCTTCAAAAATGGGGACCGAAACCCTCTTTGGTAAAAAGGGTCGGATATATATTTACACCAAATTTTATTTGCTTCACCAAAGTTATCCTTATATTTTTCTTAGACCTGCTTCTACATGTAGAGTCCACATGGAGATGATCAAAAAAGTTTTTTTTTTTTTTTTTTTTGGGATCATCTCTTCATCATTATGTAGAATGAAAGATATCCTTAAAATTTCAACAAACTTTTAGATGACGTTAAAAATTATAGAATGATATGATTAATTATGAGGATGAACGACACGACAAGAAGATCATCCTAAGACATAATTAAATATGAAAGTAACATTTCATGTACATTATGGACTTAATGGATGAGATTT
Organism: Macleaya cordata; assembly: GCA_002174775.1. Classification (NCBI taxonomy): domain Eukaryota; kingdom Viridiplantae; phylum Streptophyta; class Magnoliopsida; order Ranunculales; family Papaveraceae; genus Macleaya; species Macleaya cordata. Next base: position 141,518 of record MVGT01003937.1, on the reverse strand, counting down.
TCAAGAATTATTATATGTACTTTGTTATCGTGAAATTCTTAGAGCAGGTAGTCATGTATTATAGCATTTGAAGTTATCTAGCCAGGATGGGATTTTTAAGAATTATTTAATGTACTTTGTACCAGACCAGACATTGCATTTGTTGTAAATCTGTTAGCCAGGTTCAGTTCTGCACCAACCAGATGATATTGGACAGGCGTCAAAAAATTCTTAGGTATCTTCGCAGAACAACAGATTTTGGGGTTATTCTATCCTAGAAACCCATCCAATGGCTCTCAAATAATGGGATACATTGATGCCGGATATCTCTCTGATCTCTACAAAGCTATCTTTCAATCTAGGTATGTTTTTACAAGTGAAGGTACATCATTCTCTTTGCGATCCAATAAGCAAATCTTCTTGCCACTTCTTCGAATCATTCGGAGATCATCGCTTTATATGGTATTGGCATAAGACGTATGTATCATCAAACAGACTGATATGAGAGACTGCTCGGTCAGGTGGAGTGTTCCAGTACCAGCATTTGTCTTAACTAGACATTATCGCACTGTACTCTTTTTCCTTTGTCAATCTCTCTTCCGCTCCTGTATAAGAAGAAAACTTGAAAATTTTTATCCGTACGTAGAAGAACAAGAATGAGAAAGAAGGAACGCGGGTTTTGTCCCTCTAGGTTTTCCTTGTCAAAGTTTTTAACGAAGTAGTTTATGCGAGTCCAACTCTATTCTAAGGTATTATATGTTGTACTCTTTTTCCCTTCATTAGGTTTTTATCCCTCTGAGTTTTCCTGGTCAAAGTTTTTAATGAGGCAACTATCTTAGAATGGTGGACATCTAAGGGGGAGTGTTATATCATGTTACATATGATGTGGCTCTCCATATGAATACAGTGGCATAAGGAGGTATATGTTGACACTCACGCTTGACACATCGACACATACGTGTCAATACATTGTGAAATATCTATGCATACTTATCTTCCCACACCTATATATCCCCCAGTCCTTTGTAACTTATATACGTATGAAGTGAATAAGAAATCTCTCCTCCCTTCTCTCTTACATATTGTACTCTTGAACTTACACTTTTATACTGACGAAAATAGTGTACAAATTAGTACATTATGTATTATGATGCGTATGAGTCAACACAAACAACTCCTATTTATAGGACTACTAAAATATCACTTGAAGATTTTATATAATAGGTTTCAAGTGCAACCATAGGAATTACAGGTAGAATAAAAATAAAAATAAAAAGTTATAGATATAATATAAGCAACAAATAACAATAACAACAAGAGGCTTAGAAATGCAAACCTTGGTTTGCACATGATTGGAGAACAGAATAACAGGTTCGAAAAAGTAGTCACTTCTAATTATATCTATAGTTCGCTTAAATTCAAAAGTTCCTAACCAGTTATTCATAAGAATAATGATTTTTAGAACAACCATTATACAAAACATATGCTAGAATCTTATGTGGCAGAGCAGGACCCACAACCATTTCCCTCCCCAAAGTATTATGAGGGGGTTTCTAACTAATGTGGTAGTGGGACCGACCAGGCCATGCACCTATGCTTTTGGCATTTGGTCAATCCAAACAGCAGTACACAAACTTGTAGATGAGCCATACATTCTTGCAAGGAAAAAAAAACACAGAAAAGATAATGGTTTTTATTTTTATATGCTAGGTTTTTTGGTGCATGTTAGCGAAAAAAAACTACGTGAAATGACGAAAAATTCCTTCTTGTTATAACACGTATGCGTGTAGGTGGCTATTCCACCGATTACATGATGTGTCAAGACAATAGCTATGCATAAAATCTCCTCACCCCTATATACCTATCTCTATGTACTGAAGTTGAGACGATTAAGTTGTACGTTGAGTAAGTTAAAATAGTTTAATAAGAGATGGATCCCACTTCTCTCGTATGCACTTTCGTACTTATATTTGTATCTTGTGTGTAGAAATTATAACACGTTATCAGCACGAGTCTCTACCACTATTTTACAATAAGCTCGAGTCCTCGATATTTTGTGATAAACTCGAAGCTCTTGGGCGCCTCACAAAATTAAAAAGGTGTACTTTAGTTTTATTTCTAAATGTCGAATCTAACAAAGCTCGAGTTTAGTACTTTAGATATTTTTAAAAATAACTACCTCGCATAGATCCTGGATGCGGAACTACATCTCGAGTCAAGAGAACTCGCAGATACTATAAGAGAAAGAAATCAGGCGACCAAGCAAAGTCGCGCTGCTGCACTTATTTTTCTTCGTCATCATATCCATGAGGGGACTAAAATCAGAATATTTGACGGTGAAAGATCCCTTAGTCCTCTATAATAATCTGAATGAGTGATATGACCACTTAAAGATGGTCATACATCCTATTGCTTTGAATAATTGGAGAAACCTGCGTCTGCAAGACTTCAAATCAGTAACAGATTATAACTCAGCTTTATTCAGAATAACCTCACAGCTGAGACTTTGCGGAGATACTGTTACTGATGAGCAGCTGTTGGAGAAAACCTTTAGCACTTTCTACGTCTCTAATATGCTTTTGCAGCAGCAATATAGAGAGCATAGGTCTCAGAAATATTCGGAGTTGATCTCCTACCTTCTTGTTGCCGAGGAAAATAATAAATTGTTGTTACTAAACCATGAATCTCGTCCCACTGGTTTTACGTCTATACCTGAAGCTTATGCAGCGACTGCTTCAGGACAGGGACGAGAACGACATGGTTATAAGGGTAGGCGCGGTAGATGCTACCAATGGAATAATTCTAAGAATGGGAATGATAAATATTCCCCGTACCATCAGCAGTGGAATGGTACAGATAATGCCACACAGAATCCCTAGAAGAAGGTTAATGTTGAAACGAAGCAGGGTAAAGGGAGAGGTTGACAGAATAAACCCCTTAGAAATTCAGATGTAATCTGCTATCATTGTGGCATGAAAGGATACCTGGCGTATAATTGTTATACGACCGAGCATCTAATTGATCTTTATCAGGCTTCATTGAAGAAAACCAAAAGTGATACTGAGATAAATTATATTTATAATGGTGTCCCTACTGATGATACCCATCTGAAATTATCTGATATGTTCTTCGATCTTGAAGGCGAGGATTTGAGCAAACTAATTGGGGATGAGCATGTTTATACCAATTAGAGTTTTGATATACAACTTTTGTTGTACTACTTTTGTTGTGCTTATTCTTGCTTTATTTTGTTAAACAATATGGACCCAAGCAGAGGCATATCCAAAGATGTTGGTCCAAATAGAGACATATCTAAACAAAGCCTATATGGCTAGGATGCTTGTCTAGCAGACAGTGCAACGACGCATATGATCCTCCGAGATAGTAAATATTTCATGAGCTTAAATAAATTTAAAGCTAGCGTGACTACTATCACAGGCACAACCAGTTTAATTGATGGCTCTGGCAGAGATAATATTATGTTACCTAGTGGTACAATACTTCATATTAACAGCGGATTGTATTCCTCCAGATCTAGGAGAGATCTATTGAACTTTAAAGACATACGTCGTAATGGGTATGACCTTGAGATAGTGAATGAGCATGATATAGAATACTTATGTATTACTTTAACTATCTCACACCAAAAACGTATATTAGAGAAGCTTTCGGCTCTCTCTTCTGGTTTATATTATACGATAATAAGAAGGTTTAAATCTTATGCCGTTATGAACCAGAAGTTTAATAACCCAAAAGTGTTTATTTTTGGCATGATCGACTTGGTCACATAGGTTCTACCATGATTAGTAGAATAATCCAGAACACTCAGGGACATCCATTACAGGACATGAAGATTCTGATGTCCAAAGATTATGCTTGTGCAGCGTGTTCTCTAGGTAAATTGGTTCTTAAACTCTTTAACCAAGGTCGTGGTTTAATCTCCAACTTTTCTGCAACGAATTCAGGAAGATATTTGTGAGCCTATCCACATTTGAAGTGGACTATTTCAGTATTTTATAGTTTTGGTAGATGCTTCTGCGAGGTGGCCGCATGTTTGCCTATTATCCATTCGTAATATTGCTTTTGCACGTTTGCTCGATCGGATTATTTGAATATGTGCACATTTTCTTGAATTCGCCATCAAGTCTATCCGTCTTGATGGAACTGCTGAGTTTACATCTCAAACTTTTAACGCTTATTGCCAAGCAGTTGGCATTGACGTGGAACATCCTGTTGCTCACATTTATACACCAAATGGTCTAACAAAATTATTTGTTAAGCGTCTTCAGCTCATTACTCGGTGATAAGCACAAATATATTATATTTAATACCTCTATATTTACATTAGTTAGTTAATTATTTTATTCTATTTGAATTAATTAAGTGTATTTTGGTTATGTGTAGGGAATATGAGTGGAGCGGTTAAAAGGCGGTAAAAATCGACAAGTTATAACATTTGGCGAATGTTGTATATATGAAGTGGAGCATATCAGTTGAAGAACAAAAGTAGTTGAATTGATAAAGGCACCAGCTGGAAGTTATAAGGGCTGACACGATTTAATTTGTAATAAAGTTAATTGATGACATCATGCTGATGTCATCAGAAATTCCCAACTTTATATCAACGTAATGGAAGGGAATACTATTCTAGTGGACCCCACTCAAAACTTATAACTAGTTTAATTTTGGGTTCTCATTCTTTTGTTTTTAGATTTAAAGTGAAACTCCCACTAATTAGAAACTCTCATACAATATGGAAACTTTTACAATTTGGGAACCTAATTTGTAAGTCGGTAGTGGGGTTCCTTATATAAGGAGGGAGTTGTTATTTTATTATTAGGTTTTCACTTTTTGTAGGGTTTGGAGGCGTTTTTATTGTTGCTTGCTGCTGCTGCTTCTTTTTAAAAAAAAAGTAAGAGAGCTACTTGTGGTGTTTGGGGAAGGAAAACACATAATATAAAAAAACAAAGCTGCTGCTTGTTGCTGCCGTTTCTTCCTCTTGGTCTTGGGCAGCAGCTGCTTGTTTGGGGAGAGAGAAAAAAAAGAGGTTAGTGTTCTAATTTAAAAAGGGATTGCTGCTGCACTTCTTCACGTGGGAGAGAAGTAGGAGAGAGAGCTGCTTCTTCTTGTCTTCATCTTCTTCACGCCAGGGAAGACCTGCTGCTGTGCCGTGTGCCTTGCGCTGCTGTGCCTTGCGCTGCTGTGCCGTGTTGCTTTGCCGCTTTGCTGCTACTGTTTTGTTCCTTCTTCTTGTGCATTGGTGCTGCTGCCCTACCTTATCCTCATCATCAAAACAGCACAAAACAGGGAGATTGTTGCTGTCTTCAACACACAAAACAGGGACGACGCAATACGGGACAGCACCTTTGTTTGCATCCTCAAAAACCCTATCTTTCCCTTGCTTTTTAATTAGTTTTCATGATGAATTTATTTGTGAATCTTTTAAACATGAGTAGCTAATTTTTTTGGTTGGTTAAGGGTGAATTCAAAACCCTAGACATGATTAACCATTAATCAATTTTAGAATTTTCTTTTCATCTCTCTCTTGGAATTGTTATATTTCACCGTTATTATTGTTTATGAATTGCTGTCTCGTTTGTTTAGGTGCGCAACTAGATGAATGTGATAGTGATTTAATTGCTAGTTTAGTGTTTTGATTCGTTTTGTCAAGATTTCTAAACCAAAGTAGTGAATTGTCGTCAATGATTATGGGATATTTTCGTTTGATTGCAAGTGGAATATTACTCAAGTTAAATAAACCGAGCTTGTGTGTTTGTTGCTTGATTTAACCTATGTCTTTTGTGGATTATTGCTTTCATTAAATTAAACTTAGAGAGCTTGTTCTAGGTTGTTTGATGGAAAGAGATTGAGTGAAGAGCTTGTTTTGCTCAACGACAAAGTGGAGACGAATCGAGATAATCGAGCTTGTGATTGTCTTAGGGTTATTAATTTCGAAAGAGAGTGAAAGATAATTCTAATCATTAACTATTAATCATGTTTAGTGGTGGCGAATGATCTCTTAACCATATTTCTCATCATATATTCTTAACCTTTTAAATTCTGTTTTTCTTAGATTAGAATTTAGCTAGTTGTTTTCCTTTAATTTGTTTACATATCAAATCGAAACCAATTCCCCCCCCCATTTTACGTGCAACGTGTTTAGTGTGTCTTTAGTGTGTCTACATAGTCTTAGTTATTTCTATTTAGTTTAAGTAGGTTTTTGAATTTTATTTTTAATCTCTAGTTAGTTTTAGTTGGTCTTGTGTCGATAACTTATAAATTAGGAACAATCTTCTGCGGGAATGACCCTTGCTTACAACTATACTCAATAACGATCTTACTTAGTGCAGGGATTTTAAGTGATACACTTTGTAGCGTATCACTCGGCCTATGCTTATGAGAACTAAGCTACCAGTTGCAGCATGGGGACATACTATTTTACATGCAGCTGCATTAGGTTGGATTCGTCCGACTGCATATCATTTGTACTTTCCTATGCAGCTAGTTCTAGGTCACCAACCAAATATTTCACCCTTACGTATTTTTGATTGTGTTGTACAAGTTCCTATTGCCCCTACGCAACATACCTAATTTGGTCATCAGCGTCGGCTAGGAATATATGTTGGGTTTGATTCACCTTATATTATTCGTTATCTTGAACCTATAACAGGTGATGTTTTACCGCACATTTTGTGGACTGTCATTTTGATGAGACAGTCTTTCCGTCATTAAGGGAAAAAATCCGTCGTTTGTAGAACAGCGTGATTTGTCATCAGAAGAAAGACATGAGATTTTTCGGAATACACTAACTATGTCTTATCTTGATCCACGCCAATAAATGTGTAATTGGAGTGCGAAAGATTATTCATCTCTAGGAATTTGCAAATGAAATGCGGGATGCATTCAATGACGCAACTAAAATAACTAAGTCACATATACCTACTGCAAATGCTCCAGCTAAAATTGATGTCTAGGAGAGACATGCTGTTAGAGCTGATGTCTTAAGAGGACGTGTGATCCCAGTAGGACAAATTGCAGCAAATGAGTCGTCTAATGCACGCCTTGCTGACCAAATAATGGGTCATAACCAAACCACAATTTATCTAACTATCAATTATTTCTAATCCTAGTACAGTATTTCATTTAAGTATCTTGTATAATTTTGTTGCCACTTACTTCAATCCTATTTCGATATAGTATAGGCGTATCATGCTCTATTCGCATCTCCATAATTCAGCCAACTAATCCGTGCATCATCCTTTTTGAATAAAAAAAAATTTTGATGGAATCATGAAAGCCGGAAAGATTCTTCGGATCTATCGGGATTCATAGAGGAAGCAAGGCTTTCGGCCCAGAAGAAACTCACGCCAAAACAGGCATGATGGCATGCTTTAGCTTAGCTGGATAGGGAACTTCTATTTTTTTTTAACTTTTTTCTTTGTTTCGGATAAAAAATCGAAGAGTTGAGTGAAGCGTAGACGACCACTTAGTTCAAAAGATTCTATTACCAGAAATAGGAAATGTCAATCAATACTTATAAATACTCCAATAGTGAATATAACATAACGATCTACATTCTCTGAAAAAGGCAAATCCATAGGAGAGGGACATGTACCTGTAAATGAGGAAATCTCTATAAATTATGCATGCACCGGAGAAATGTGAGATCGCAATGAAATAATTTTCGACGATATATTTTCTTTCTCAGTAGCTACTGAAATCGTTATAGAAAATGATGGCATTGAGCCACATTCTATAAATAAATGTCGACATAGAATTGATTGGCCAAAGTGAAAAGAAGCCATCCAAGCAGAGTTGGCTTCCCTTACAAAGCGTGAGGTGATTGGACCGGTTGTACCAACACCCACGAATGTGAACCCGGTGAGATACAAATAGGTCTGCCAAAAAATGCAATTAGAAAAACGAAGTCGTTCTCTATAAAGCATGACTCGTGGCATAAGGTTTCTCGGATAAACCTGGGATTGATTATTAAGAAACATATTCTCCTATATAGACGCAATTACTTTCAGATATCTGATTAGTCTAGTAGTTTCAGAAAGACTTGACATGCATCTAATGGATGTGGTTACTGCATATCTGTACGGAAAGTTAGATACAGATATTTATATAAAAGTCCCTGAAGGGTTATTTTTACCTAAGAGAAAATCACGCCATTTGTATTTACTTAAGCTCAAAAGGCATTTCTTTAGAGAATGTGGATCGTTCTGTTATACTCTCTCCTGGAGTATTTATAAGTATTGATTGTCATTTCCTCTTCTTAGGAACAGAATCTTTTGAACCAAATGGTTGTCCACGCTTCAGGCGTGCATTAAACGACTCATTTGCTGCAATTTGTCCTACTGGGATCACATATCTTCTTGGGATATCAGTTCTCACAACACGTCTCTCCTGAATATATCAATTTTAGCTAGAACATTTGCAGCAGGTATATGTGACTTGGTTACTTTAGCTGCGTCATTATATGCATCACGCATTTCATTTACAATTTCTTAGAAATGAAGAATCTTTTGGACTCCAATTTCACATTCATTAGTGCATTGATCAAGATAAGACATAGTTAGTGTATTCCAAAAAATCTTATGTCGTTTTTTTGATGACGAATCACGCCGTTCTACAGACGACGGATTTTTTTTCCCTAATGATGGGAAGACTGTCTCATCAAAATGACAGTCCACAAAATGTGCGGTAAAACGTCACCTGTTATAGGTTCAAGATAACGGATAATATAAGGTGAATCGAACCCAACATATATTCTTAGCCGATGCTGATGACCAAACTTGGCACGTTGCGTAGGGGCAATAGGAACTTGTATAACACAACCAAAAATATATAAGTGTGAAATATTTGGTTAGTGACCTAGAACCAGCTGCATAAGAGAGTACAAATGATATGCAGTCGGATGAATCCGAACTAATGCAGCTGTATGTAAAATAACATTTCCCCAAGCTGCAACTAGTAGCTTAGTTTTCATATGCATAGGCCGAGCAATGAACTAAAGACGCTTAACAAATGATTCTGCTAGACCATTTTGTGTATGAATGTGAGCAACAAGATGGTCCACGTCAATGCCAACTGCTTGACAATAAGCGTCAAAAACGAGAAAGGTAAACTCGGCAGCTCCATCAACACGGATAGACTTGATGGAGAATTCATGAAAATGTGCACAGAATTAAATAATCCGATCGAGCAAACGTGCAAAGGCAACATTACGAGTAGATAATAGTCAAACATGTGACCACCTCGCAGAAGCATCTACCAAGACCATAAAATACTGAAATGGTCCACATCGGGGGTGGATAGGCCACAAATATCACCCTGAATTCGTTGCAGAAAAGGTGGGGATTTAACCACTACCTTTGTTAAAGATAGTTTAAGAACCAATTTATCCAGGGAACATGCTGCACAAGTATAATATTTGGACAACAGAATCTTCATCTTCTGTAATGAATGTCTCTACGTGTTTTAGATTATTCTACTCATCATAGTAGAACCTAGGTGACCAAGTCGGTCATGCCAAAGCATAAACATTTCGGGCCATTGAACTTCTGGTACATGACGGCATAATAAGATTCAACCCTTCTTATTATCGTATAATATAAACCAGAAGAGAGATCCTGAAGCTTCTCTAATATACACTTCTGGTGTGAGACAGTTGAGGTAATACACAAGTATTCCATATCATGCTCATTCACTGTCTCAAGGTGATACTCATTACGACGTATGTCTTTAAAGCTCAACAAATCTCTCCTAGATTTAGAGGAATACAATGCGTCGTTAATTTGAAGTATTGTACCACCAGGTAACATAATACTAGCTCTACCAGGGCCCTTAATTAAACTGGTCGTGCCAGTGATAGTAGTCACGCTAGTCTTGAATATATTTAAGCTCGTGAAATATTTACTATCTCGGAGGATCGTGTGCGTCATTGCACTGTCTGTTAGACAAGCATCCTCACCATATAGGTTTTGTTTGGATATGTCTCTGCTTGGACCAATATCCGTGGATATGCCTCTGTTTGGGTCCATATCCTTTAACAAAATAAAGTAAAAATAAACACATATAAAATACTCATATTATATATATATATATAGAGGAGATATAAAATATTTACAAGTAAAAACTAGCACAACAAAAGTAGTACAACAAAAGTTGTATAGTAAAACTCTAATTGGTATGAATATGCTCATCCTCAATTAATTTGCTCAAATCCTCGCCTTCAAGGTCGAGAAACATACCAGATAATTCCAGATGGGTATCATCAGTTGGGACACCATTATATCCGAATTTCTAGGGGTTTTATTCTGCCAACCTCTCCCTTTACCCTACTTCGTTTCAACATTATCCCTTTTCTAGGGGATTCTGTTTGGCATTATCCATACCATTCCACTGCTGATGGTACGTGGCATATTTATCATTCCCATTCCTGGAATTATTTTGCTGGTAGCGTCTACTGTATCTACCCTTATAACCACGTCGTCCACGTCCCTGTCATGAAGCAGTCGCTGCATAAGCTTTAGGTATAGACATAGAACCAATGGGACGGGATTTATGGTTTAGTAACAATAATTCATTATTTTTCTCGGCAACAAGAAGGCAGGAGATCAACATCAAATATTTCTGAAACCTATGCTCTTTATATTGCAGCTACAAAAGTATATTAGAGGCGTAGAAAGTGCGGAAGATTTTTCCAACAGCTGCTCATCAGCAATAGTATCCCCGAACAGTCTCAGCTGTGAGGGTATTCTGAATAAAGTCGAGTTATAATCTGTTACTGATTTGAAGTCCTGCAGACACATGTTTCTCCAACTATTCAAAGCAATAGTATATATAACCATCTTCAAGTGGCCATATCTCTCCTTCAGATTATTATAGAGGACTAACCGATCTTTCACCGTCAAATATTCTAATTTCAGTCAATGGTGGATATGATGATGAAGGAAAATAAGTACAGCAGCGTGACTCTGCTTGCTGCCTGATTTCCTTCTCTTATAGTATCTGCGAGTTCTCTTGACTCAAGATGTAGTTCCGCATCTAGGATCTATGTGAGGTAGTTATTTCTAAAAATATCTAAAGCACCAAATTCGAGCTTTTTAAGAGAGTGGTAGAGACTCGTGCTGATAACGTGTTATATTTTATACACATAAGATACAAATACAAGTACAAAAGTGCATACGAGAGAAGTGGGATCGATCTCTTATTAAACTGTTTCAACTTACTCAACGTACAACTTAATCGTCTCAACTTCAGTACATAGAGATAGGTATATATAGGGATGAGGAGATTACATGCATAGCTATTGTCTTGACACATCATGACGTAATGTGCTAAGTGTAATTGATGGAACAGCCACCTACGCGTATACGTGTTATAACAAGAAGGAATTTTTCGTCATTTCACGCAATTTTTTTTGCTAACATGCACCAAAAGGCCTAACGTATCAAAATCAAAATCACGATGTCTTATTTGTGTTTTTTTCCATGCAAGAATGTATGGCTCATCTACAAGTTCGCGTACTGCTATTTGGATCGACCAAATGCTAGAAGCATAGGTGCATGGCATGGTCGGTCTCACTGCCACATCAGTTAGAAACCCCCTCATAATACTTTTGGGAGGGAAATGGTTGTGGGTCCTACCCTGCCACATAAGCTTCTGGCATATGTTATGCATAATGGTCGGTTCAAAAATAATTATTCTTATGAATAACTGGTTAGGATCTTTTGAACTTCAAGTGAACTATGGATATAATTGGAAGTGTCTGCTTTTTCGCACCTGTTATTCTATTTTCCAATCATGTGCAAACCAAAGTTTGCATTTCTAAGCCTCTCACTGTTATTGTTATTTGTTGCTTATATTATACCGATAACTTTCTATGTTTGCACTTGGATATGGCTCATGTAGATTATTAGTACAACTATGAAACCTACTACATATAGTTTTCAAGTGATATTTTAGTAGTCCTATAAATAGGAGTTGTTTTTGTTGACTCATATGCATCATAATACATGATGTTCTAATTTCTACACTATTTTGCGTCAGTATAAAAGTGTAAGTTCAAGAGTACAATATGTATGAGAGGGAAGGGAGGAGAGATTTCTTATTCACTTTATACGTATATAAGTTACAAAAGACTACGGGGTATATATAGGTGTGGGAAGATAAGTATGCATAGATATTTCACAATGTATTGGCACGTATGTGTTAATGTGTCGAGCACGAGTGTCAACATATACCTCCTTATGCCACTGTATTCATGTGGACAACCACATCATATGTAACATGTTATTACACTCCCCCTTGGATGTCCACCATTCTAAGATAGTTGCCTCATTAAAACCTTTGACAAGGAAAAACTCAGAGGGATAAAAACCTGATGGAGCAAAAAAGAGTACAACATAGAACACCTTAGAATAGAGTTGGACTCGCATAAGCTACCTCGTCTAAAACTTTGACACGGAAAACCTAGAGGGACAAAACCTTGACAAGGGAAAAAGAGTACAGTGCGATAAGGTCCAGTAAGACAAATGATGGTACTGGAATTCTCCCCATAATTGAGCAGTCTCTCATATCAGTCTACTTGATGATACATATGTTTCATGCCAATACCATAAACCAACTTTCTGAATATCATCGTTGACAGAGACTTAGTGAATAGATTAGCATAATTCTCAAATGATTGCATCTGTTGGATATCCATTCCATAGTTCTTCTAGAGATAGTGATAATAAAATAGCTTCGGCAAAATATGTTTGGTTCTATCACCTTTCATGTATCCTTCTGTGACTTATGGTATACATGCAGCATTATCTTAAAAAATGACTGTTGGAACATTAGTTATGGAGGAAAGATCACAAGAACTTTTAATATGTCCGATGAGTGATCTAAGCCATACGCATTCTCTGGTGGCTTCATATAAGGCGACGATCTCCGAATGATACGAAGAACTAGCTAGAAGACTTTTCTTATTGGATCGCCAAGAGAATGATGTATCTTCACTTGTAAAAATATACCCAGATTGAAAGATAGCTTTGTATAGATCAGAGAGATATTCGGCATCAGTGTATCTCATTATCTGAGAGCTATTGGATGGGTTTCTCAGATAGAATAACCTCAAAATCTATTATTTTGCGAAGATACCTAAGAATTTTTTTGACACCTGTCCAATGTCGTCTGGTTGGTGCAGAATTAAACCTGTCTAACAGATTTACAGCAAATGCAATGTCTAGTTTGGTACAAAGTACATAAAATAATTCTTGAAAATCTCATCCTAGCTAGATAACTTAAAGTGCTATAATACATGACTACCTGCTCCAAGAATTTCACCATAACAAAGTACATAAAATAATTCTTGAATATCCCATCCATTAAGTTTATAATGTTCATGAAATGTTACTCTCATATTTTCCTCAAGTAATAGTGCCTAGACCATAAGTTATATCTTCAAAAATATTAGGCTTCCAATAAATCATCAAATATATCATCAATCTTCAATAATAAATATATATAGTGCTAGTTGTCATCAATGAATAATACATCTCCAAGTACAGAATTAAACTTGTTAGCCAGGTTTAATTTTGCACCAACCAGATGACATTGAACAGGCATCAAAAAAATTCTTAGGTATCTTCATTGATGACAACTAGCAGTTGGAGATGTATTATTCATTGATGATAACTATTCATTGATGACAATCCCATCCTGGCTAGATAACTTAAAATGCTATAATACATGACTACCTGCTCTAAGAATTTCATCATAACAAAGTACATAAAATAATTCTTGAAAATCCCAACCATTAAGTTTATAATGTACATAAAATGTTACTCTCATATTTTCCTCAAGTAATGGTGCCTAGACCATAAGTTATATCTTCAAAAATATTAGGCTTCCAATAAATCATCAAATATATCATCAATCTTCAATAATAAATATATAGTGCTAGTTTTCATTAATGAATAATACATCTCCAAGTACATAATTCTTCATCAACAAAATCTCCCATATATAAGTTCTACTCAATCTCCACAAAAGTAGGTATAAATATAGATATGGCTTGTTAATCAATCTATCAATAATCATCCAAATTAGTAACATCCCCATATCTACTATTCAATAAGTTTTCAAATCCTTCCTATGTTCTCATAATATGGATACGTAAACCCAAATATCTCATACTACAAGAGTGAACTGAAATCAAGAGTTTTAATCTATAACCTAAACTAGAACAAGCAATACATATCACTGAAAACAAAATCACCAACATATAAATAAATACACATACACAATAATAATAAAAAAAATAATATGTGTTTTAATCTTGGTATATTTTAATCTTGAAGAGTTTTATCTTTGATGCATTTTATTTACCTCCCAACTCAAATCTAGCATTGGCTCACCCAATTTTGCTCTAATGCTAGTGCTCAGATACAATGGTTTCTTTCTGCCTCCCATATAAGATCTAATAGTGGCGCTCTAATATCATATTTGTAATGCCCAGTAATTAATCAGTACTAAATACATTAGGTTTATTCCACAAGGTAATTAATCAGTACTAAATAAACCTAAATAGAGGTTTATAAACTTAAATCAAAGTTAAGCTAATCTAGCCAGCCAAATCAATATTCACTCCAAAATATGGCCGGGACAAACGAAAAATTTGCCAGAGTTTTTCCCTTGTATTTTCAGGGTCTGAAACCTATCATAAACCTGTATAAGAGATGATTTATCTACAATTAACATTTCCAAATCATTTCCATTCATCCATATCTGTCATATCATCTCATTATGTCCAACAAACTTTATTCATCAAAATATAATACCTAGTCATCCACTGGGCTGGATTCAATGTTCAAACCATAACTCTAAACGATCTCTCTCTGTCGATAAATTTATAATACAATTTTGGACGGGGGTAAGTTTGTCCTCTTTACAAATTATTTGTGTCAAAAGACAAAAACACCCTTAAGCCTCTAACTCTTCAACTTCAAATTTTTGAGGTCAAAATGGTAATTTAATAATTTCTTAACTTTTTTAAATGACCAAAATAACCTTATGTTCTTTAACGAAATACAGGATGTGTCCATTGGCCATAGTTATTTATTTACACCTGATTTACACTTGACGGTGGAGTTGCGTGGAGTAGATCCAAGGGCGCTTGTGGAGAGAATGGATAATTAATTTATATAAACCCTAATTACGAGGTATTGAGTCGTGCCGAAGGCACGACGATATACCTAGTATAATACATACATAAGATTTGTCAAGTGATACAATGTAAACATAAGTGTGTTTGTTTTACATTATATAGCTCAAAAATATATACAAAGCAAGTAAAACAAACTGCATCAAAATTGAATAATTACAACACCTCAAGAATAATAAACCTGAGGTAGATACTCTCCCTATACCAGCCTCCTCAAATGGCACAACATCCATTCTTCCACTAAATTCCCGATTTCCTAAGCAAAAAGCTCAGTAAGAACTTATAGTACTAACAGGTTTTAAAGAAAATCGAGAAATCATAATACAATAATGTAAAAGCATTTGGTACTTGTTCCACAACATAAACCGATAACCATTCACTTACCCATACTGTTGACACCAATTTTTGCACCCCATGTGAAAACTATCCAATTTTAGTATACTGGATACATGCAAATTTCAAATCAAACTTGATTTTAATTGACCAATATTCAAGCCCAATTTGATCGAAATCCAAGATTTGAATGGAATCTCGGACAAAAGTTAAATTTGGACTAAGTTTGGAATCAATTTACAATACCATTTACTTTAAATAATAAATAAACATAATAATTATTAAATAAAAAAATATATAAAAAAATAAATAAATAAAAACGGGAGACATGTCTTACCGTTTTAAAAAAAAAAATTTATTAATTAAATATTTTTAAAGATAATTTAATATAAAGTTTTATAAAGTAAAAGTTTTAAAAGTAAAAGATTTTTTTTTAAAAAAAAGTAGAAAAGTTTAAAAAAAAGTAAAC
>MVGT01003937.1:113095-125418 GCA_002174775.1 Macleaya cordata | reverse complement strand
CCCCCCCCCTCTCTCTTTATTCCTCTTTTCCTCTCTTTTTCCCCTCTCTCCTTATTTTTTCTCTTCCTCTCTCTTTTCTCGGTCCTCTTTCTCTCTGTCTCTCTTTCTCTCCATCTCTCTCCTTCCTCTTCCATTCTTATCTGATCTCTAACAGATCAGTAAGTTCTAATAGAAACGCATAAACGAAAATTCGGCGTTGTAGGCGGAAGGTCAAGTAAATCGGCGTTGAACGGCGAAAGTGCAGTCAAACATTTCTGCTCAAGATCAGATTTGTTGATTTTAATCAACAATTAAACTCCGTAATTTGAGGATAAAATCGTGTATAAATAAGGGGTTTAAGATCTATATTTGAAGAGGAGAAAATTTAGAGAAGAAGGAAAATTCTGAGATGAGAATGATTTTTTGAGGAGAAAATTTAGAAAAGGAAAATTCTGAGATGAGAAGGATTTTTTAGAAGAAAATTTTTGAGAGAAGAATTGTTAGAGTTAGTTTTGAGAAAAATAAGAGAATTTTGAGTGAAGAAATTTCAAAAAAAAGAATTTTAGAGAAAACCGGAGAATTTCTTTCTTTTTGAGAAACAATTTTTAGAAGAGAAATTATTCTGAAAAGGAGAAAAATAGGGATTCTTGAATCTTTGCTTGCCATGGATTAATTGCAAAAATAGGTTGGTGATCTCAAGTAAATTTTTTCTTTTTTTGATATCTAGACTTAATTTTTGTTTTTGTTGTAAAAAAATGTGAATTTTATGTTATATAAATTTTAGACTTAATTTTCGTTTTGTTGTAAAAAAAATATGAATTTTATGTTATATAAATTTTATTTGAGAAGTTTTATATGATGTTTAGAAATAAACTGATTACTCTTTATTAATATTAAGGTAAGCTCTAATTTCCATTAAAATTGATACTTGATGTATGATCGATGTATGGTGGGTATCATCATGTAATGGCATAAAAACATAAAATAATGATATATGTCAATAGTTAATGAAGCAATAATTTTCAAAGGAATTAAACCTAAATTGACCCAAGAAAGTCAAAATTCGTTGGTACCCTTGATTTTGGTCAAAATCATGTTCCAGGCTTCGTATCAACCTCATTCGACGTCGGATTTTCACGGATGAGTAGTCAAAATTCAATAACTTTTCGAGTTCTAACCATCTATACGGTTACAATTTTCAAAAAAGGTTTAAAAAAAAATAAGTCAGTATGTTATTTAATTTCGTTTTTATTGATATAATGTAAAATTAAATGGTTAAAAAGCTATAAATGTTTTGATGTTTTTCACAGATTAGTTTGATTTCATATAAACTACATGATGAATGGAGTAGATCTTCAATTTCATGATCAATTGATATAATTTGTATAAATTTTACACTCTTTCATCTAAATGCCTAAAATGCTTGAAATATCATTTTGATGTAAAAAAAAAAATCATCTTGAAATGAGGATTGTTGAAGTGTTGAAATCAATACACTAAAATATAGAGTTGAAAATTAATGTTTCAAAAATTTGATGAATTGCTTTGATTTCTTCATTGTTCTTGAATATGATACCTTTTAACCTAAAAATGTTATTTGATTTTAAGTTTGTAGCAAAAAAAAAAAAATTTGAATGGTTGATCCTAGTTGGGCAAAAATTAGAATTGTTTGAAATATATAAAAATTTTAGGGTACAACTTATATTTTTGCCCTTAAACATCAAATAAAACATAAAAAAAAATTGTGAATAAATCTTTGGACCAATATCTCATTTAATGGGCTATTAGGCTCACTTCATCATATTAAATCTCAAGTCTATGTTTTACACCATAGACTTTAGATTTGTGTGTTGGGTTTTACAACCCATTATTCTTTTTGGAATTCTAAAGCCCATTTCAAGCAAATTGGGCCTCATCATTCATTTCTTATCTTTTGGGCTTAAGAAACCCATCTCAATCAAATCCTAAAAATCTAATAGTCAAAATAAGAATAATCTTTCCTAGAATAAGATAAATCTAGGTTAGGTTTGTTTGATTATAGTTTAGGGATGCATTAGCAATAAGATTGCTTGTTAATTTTGGGATTATGATAGGAATTCTCTTAAACTTGTTAAGTGAGACCACCAAAGACGGGCATATAAGCCTGGCATTCGTGCCTAAGCCGGGTCGATGGTCATGCTCACTTAATTTAGTTGGGTTAATTCTTAAACTAACCCCACTTTGCGATAATTTCAAATAATTTTCAAAATAAAGAAAAGAAATCAAATGATTTTTAGATAAACAAAATCATTTGCATTTGCATTAGATGTCATGTATCTTAGAATTAGAATTCCTTGAAAAGATTAGGACTTCTAGAAATTCTCTACGAATAAGTCATGCATCTTATACGTGTGAAGTAATACACACGTATCATCATTTTCGCATATGTCAACAATAACATATGTATAATGTTTTTTTCAAAAATCCTTTGGATACGTGTAAAATATTTTTCACGTGTCAATCCTCTCATATATGTCAAAATGACAAATGTGAGATTTTTTTGATATGTATGCAATAATACATACATATCACAACAAATTAATTTTAAAATATAAATCTATATCATTCGTGGACGTGTACAAGAATATACACGTGTCGCCACGTTGCATACTTGAAAGAAATGATCAAGTATCGCATTTTGTTTGTGTACATGCACAAAAATATGTATGTATCACATTGTTTCATACAAGTTATATGGACATGTATGAATTGTTCGCTTACACGTATAAAGAAATATATACATGTATCTACCTCATACGAGTATACACTTGTATGATTCGTTGATTGGTGCATATACGAAAAAATATGTACATGTCACTTTCTCTCTTGATATATGTCAAAAAAGAGACATTTGTATCACCCTTCTGATATTTTTTTTTGCCCCAAAATCCTTATATGCATGAAACATAAATATATGGGCTTTGGACTTAATCTTCATGTACAAATTCTTTCTTAAATAGATCATAAATCCCTAAAAAATCCCTTTAGTTGTGAAGTAGAGGTCGATCTCATTATCGGGCTGTTGTCGGGTGCCTAACACCTTCCCGACCCGTACCAGGATTCCCTTACTTTGAATCTCTAAACGCAGACAATTCATGGATAATCGCTATATTTTTGAAAAATTTAGAAATAGGTGATTTTTTTTCAAATCTCGGGTCCTGATTCCCATTTAATCAGGTGGCGACTCCTAATCTTTATATCCCCCTTAGTGGGCGAATCTTTGTCCGTTTTCCCGACCTCCCATTTTCTTATGGCGGAGGGCGGTGGAAGGGGATGAAAATTCACGGTTCCACACATACAAGTAAATATAAACTAAGAACATCTCACCATCATAATACTGTGTAATGTAATCTTCTTAGAGTGATGAAGCCACGACTAGATGTTTCAGCTCCTAGTCAAGGAGCAAAATCGTGTTCCAACTTAACTGATGTAGAACCCCATCGTTAGTTTCTGATTTCCGACCAAGCGCTGATTTATCAAGTTGTGTGAGAAGCACGCTGGCTCATGATTTGGGTTCAAATGGACCCTTGACCATAATTTTTTGATGTAGCCGTTTTTGTGGTGGTCAGCTGTTTGACTTGTGCAGATATCTTAATGATAATTAAAACAATCCATGAGTTGTTATGCTCCTCAAGTCTTCGCCTAATCTAGGCAGCATGTAACCTTACCATTTCTAGAATCATACACGTACCTATTCAAGCATGGTTTTCAAGAAATAGAAATAGAATAACCTAGATTTCAATAGTTTTCCTTTCTCAAAAGAGTCCCAATCCTGTCAAGAGTTAGGAAAACATAATGAAAACATGTAACAAATTATTGTTTTTAGGAAAACTCCAATGATTTGCTCGTGTAGGCATTACAAATCTTTTTCTAGATCACCTTAATATACATAATATAATACTATAAGTTTTAGTAGTAGAAAATACATATTCCTAAAAAAACTAAATATCCATGTATATGTTGCGATCTCCTATCTAATATTATTCCAGGGAAGCCGATAATATAATCCGGAGAAAGCCGAGTACTAACCATAGCCGGGAGAAAGCCTAACATAACATATATAATATATATTCTGGGGGAAAGCCCGTACCTAGGAATCACCAATGCATGCGCATACCCAACAACAGAGAACCTCCATCCCACACATCATCTCAAAACAACTATTTCTCCCAACACATGGAAGAAAGTAAAATATATATATTATAAGAACCCCAAAATCCATTTGGTTTTAAAAATATACCCCATCCCCAAAGCTCGATAATGATTAAATCTCAATTCTTTTGAAAATATAGTTTATTTAACTATAAGTAAGAAAAGAATTATCCATATATTTATACATGTATATAACTCATCCATATATACTAATTATTAGAAATCTAGTTATTTTATTTAAAAATAAGTATTACTGTTTCACATCACAATGTAAAACTATACTTTTGGAGAATCATTTCGAGTTAAACTTGTAAGAATAGTAGTGATTAAAAAATCTATCTCTGCCAAACTAATTCATCATTGACTTAAATAGGACATCACAAATAAATCATGCATGTTTTGCAAAATAATTACATTTGATTTACAAATTTAAACTTTATCAAAAGCATTAAAAGTACTTTAATAGCTACAAGAGAGTATATATAAGCTTCTACCTCAAATCCTGCTAGGCTAGCTCTTTATCGCGTCGTTCACCTCCAATTAGTGTACGGGTCTTAGTACACACTCCAAACTATAAACAACATATTTAATTCACTTTAGAATTTATAACTATTCACATTAATTTCATATAGAATCGTTTGGTAGTCTAAACTCTAACCTAAATAGTCTCTATAAGGGGTCCAAGTACGATTAATCATTCTCTCTTAACACCTAAAAACATCTAATCAATGAAAACACTTTATTAAATCAAATAAGGGATTTAAAATTTCAAATCCAAATTACTCCAAACATCCCCTTTTTACTCAAAGCTCTTCAATAATTTCCAGCAAAAGGCCTGAACCTAATTTCCTCAAATCCAAATTTTACAAATCTGAACTTGTTATAACTATCTTAAAGTTGAGGGTTATGGATTCTATTCAATTAATTCCAGCTACTAATAATCCTAATTCTTCAAAATCATAACCCAAATAATCTGAATTACAATTACTTTAAACTAATTTAATCAACTACATACTTACTTGGTTATACAACCCTTGTTGAATATGTCTCTAAGAAGTTAACTAATCTACTGTATATAATTAGGGCAAAGAAAAAGGAGTTCAATCTTTAAATCTTATTCAACCTAGAACATCTAATCTATAACTTAAACCCACTCAAAGAAATTCAGCAAAAGAAATACGAATTGGGGGGTTTGGGATTGCCAATCTTACCTCCATGTCATCAACTCTTAGTTACGATGAAGGATAATGAACTTCCATCTTTCTATTCCACCATGGAAACCCATCGAAAATAGAGAGAGGGAAAGGGTTTCAGCTGCTCTTGGTCTCTCCCACTTTCCTTCTCTTCTTCTTCTCTCTCTCTCTATTCTCATCTCTCTCTCTCTCTATCTCTCTGCTTCTCTTTCTTTCTTTGTTCTTCCCCTTGTTCCTTTCTCTCTCACTGTCTCTAACTCTCTCACTCTCTTTACTGTTGTAAACCATAAAAGAGAGTTCTCTCTCTATCTTAAACACTTCCAAACGGTGGAATTGAAAAGGGAGTTTTAAAAAAACATATTAAGAGATATCTACATAAGAAACATTTTGGTATATGCACATACACATAAATTATGTATATACACATATATTTTAGGCTATGTTTATGGGTTGGGCTACGGGCCATGGGACATAGATCTGTTTGTTAGTGTTTTAAACTCACCGGCCCAAAAACTTGGTCAAAATGACGGCTAAATGTTGACCTTGGCCAAAATCGCGTTCAAGGTCTCGAATCGGTCTCATTCAGTATCCGATTTTGGTGCGTGAGTAGTCGAAATTCAATAACTTTTCGAGATCTATCCATTCGTAACGATTAGAATCTCTAAATAATCCTCCGATCAAAAATTCATTATTCAATCCAAAGTTTAATTATTTTAATACTAAGTTTTATTATTTTAATAATTAATTGGATTCACGATTAAAGCATTGGGCTAGACTCTATTTGACTCAACTTGACATTGCACTTGTAAAGCATTGGGCTAGACTCTATTTGACTCTATTGGTAGTTTTTAACACTAAGCTTAATTATTTTAGGTTATACATTTCTCTTGTAAAGCATCATAAGTGCTGAATCCAGGATCAAATCAACTAAGTGCTAAGCAAAATATCTCAATTTTTAATTGTCATAATGGGTTAACTATCTAGATATCCACCATTGTTTCCTCTCACAAAATCAGAAATTAATAAAATGATTAGAAAAAACTACCTATAGTACTCCTGCATGCTGCAGCAGATCGATGAAGAAAAATCCCGAAATTAATTACATCAAAACCATCCTGAACTTCATATTTATGAAAATTCTAGTCCAAATTGACAGCTCTGGATCAAAAGTGTACCTGTTGTGAAGTTTTGGCTAAAACTCAAACAGGGGGCTTGGGTATCGATACCCTTATGGTGGGTATCGATACTCAGTGAAGGTATGTCAACAGATTAGTGGAGTATCGATACCCATGTTTGGGGGTATCGATACCCACTTCCAGGAGGGCCTAGTATCGATACCCATTAATGGGGGTATCGATACTTGCTGGGAATTTAATTCCGGGAAAGTTTCTAAGTTGCGAATTTTGCTAATTTGAGTTCTTTAGGACTTGGATTTCTTCGTATTTTGTGGGGGAACTTTGTAAACCCATAAATAGGGGTTTATTAGGGTCTTCTAGGTATAGAGAGAGAGGGAGGTGAGGGTAATATTTGTGAGAGCATCAACAAGGAGGGTTTGAGAGAATCCTTGTAAGGGTTGAGAGGCTTGAAACTTGGGTTTCTTGTGAGGTAAGTCCTTGTAACTATTCTTCATTATTTTCATTATAGTGGAAAGAGTTCATCGTCGTCTGTGGATGTAGGCAATCTTGCTAAACCACGTAAATCTATGCGTTGTGATACTTGCATTGTTTTCTATTTTACGTTCTCGGTTTGCTTGTTTGATTGTTTATCTCTAGTTTGTGATTAATTTGATCCCTAAATCCTAACAAACTTGTATCAGAGCTTTTAAGGATCCTTTAATTCGTTCTTGAGATGGCATCGAAATATGTGAAGGTTACGAACTCTAGGTTCGATGTTGAGAAGTTTGATGGAAAGAAAAATTTTGAACTGTGGCAAGTCCAAGTGAAGGATTCACTGATTCAACAAGGTTTGCACAAGGCCTTGAAGGGGAAACCAGCAGACATGAAGGACGATGAATGAGAAGAATATAATTTACAGGCTGGGGAGTCGGCTGCATCGTTATGGACAAAGTTGGAGAAATTGTACATGACGAAGTCTCTTTTAAGTAGGTTATTTCGGATGAAACAATTATATCATTTTCGGTACAAGGAAGGTACGGTGATGAACGTGCACATTAATAATTTTAACAAGTTGATTTGTGAGTTATTGAATGTGGGTGAAGTAGTGGCTGATGAAGCACAAGCTATGTTACTACTATGTTTTCTTTCCGACTCGTATAAACCATTGGTTCAAGGAATCTTGGGTCCAAAGGAGAGGATCAAGTTAGAAGAGGCTACATCAGCTCTTTTATTGGATGAATTCAGAAAGATGGATGCAAGAGAGAACAATCAAGTAGCAGGCTTGTTTGTGAATGGTAACGAGAAGAAGTCCAAGAATAAAAAATTTGGAAAGAGAAAGGCTAAGAAGGATATTGAATGTTATTGGTATCATAAGAAATGGCACATGAAGAAGGATTGTCCTAAGTTAAGATCTAAAGACGGAGAGGGACCGAGTTCACAAGCAGCAGTAGCTGAGGATGAATCAGATGCAGGAGAGGTGTTAACGGTCACGACGGGGGATCATTGAAAGGTATGGATTCTTGATTCTGGTTGTTCTTATTATATGTATCCCAATAGGGACTTGTTCACTTCTCACATGGAGTTAGATGGTGGTTTGGTTTTGCTTGGCAACAACCATGCTTGCAAAATCATTGGTATAGGAACAGTTCAAATCAAGACCGATGAGGGTAAGGTAAAAACTTTATCTGAGGTTAGGCACATTCCTGAATTGAAGAAGAACTTGATCTCACTCGGTGCTTTAGAATCCAAGGGCTACAAATTTGTGGCTGAAGGGGGATTTCTAAAGGTTGTTGATTCAAATTCAAGGTTGGTAATTCAAGGGGAGAGGAAGGGAAATCTGTATTTTCTTTCGGGATGTACTATAGTAGGTGGAGCTGCTGTGGGTACTGAAGATGATGAAGAATCTAGCCAAGGAAAGCTATGGCATATGCGACTGGGGCATATGAGCGAGAAGGGGCTGGATGTGTTGTGCAAGCAAGGGGTGCTTGACAAATTAAAGGAGATCAAACTTAGTTTCTGTGAGCATTGTGTTTATAGAAAATAGCATAGGATGAAGTTTGGCAAAGGTATTCATCGTACCAAAAGTACTTTGGACTACATTCATTCGGATGTGTGGGGGCTTTCTAAAGAAGTGTCCAAGAGAGATATGAGGTATTTTGTCACTTTCTTTGATGATTTTTCTAGGAGAGTGTGGTTGTACGCCATGAAGACAAAGGATGAAGTCATCGAGAAGTTGAAGGTGTGGAAGACTATGATTGAGACCCAGACTGGCAAGAAGGTTAAAAGACTTAGGTCTGATAATGGTGAGGAATATAAGAATGACCCATTGAAGGAGTATTGTCAGAGTGAAGGCATAGTAAGGCACTTTACAGTGAAAGAGACACCTCAACAAAATGGGGTAGCGGAGAGAATGAACCGGACCCTTATGGAAAGAGCATGGTGCATGTTATCCAATGCGGTTTTGGGTAATGAATTTTTGGCTGAGGCAGTAAATACGGTGTGCTATATCATTAACACATCACCAAGTGCAGCCATAGAGTTGAAGACACCTATCGAGGTATGGTCTTAAAAACCCACTGTTTATGATTCTGTTAAAATATTTGGTTGTCCTGCTTATTATCATGTTAGGGAAAGTAAGTTGGATCTAAGAGCGAAGAAGGCGATTTTCATTGGCTATGAGGGAGGAGTCAAGGGATACAAATTGTGGTGTACACAAAACCACAAGGTTGTGATCAGTAGAGATGGGACATTTGATGAGTCAGCTCTGCTACACCCTAGGAAAGAGGCTTCAACTCAGGTGAAGAAACACCAAAGAACCTCAACAACAACAGGTATAATCTTTGGTTGACGGAAAGGAGAAAAGAACCATTAAGACACTGGTTAGGTATGGCTATGAGGACAGCGTAGCTTATGCATTGATGGCTTACGGAGATGAGCCAACCACTTTTCAAGAAGCATTGAAGGATGTCAACTATGATCAGTAGAAAGCAGCGATAGGTGAGGAGATGAATTCTCTTTACAAGAATCAGACTTGGGAACTTGTGAAGTTGCCTAAGGGAAGCAATGCAATTGGATGTAAATGGATGTTAACTATAAAGGATGAAGCTCCAAGTACGACTGACGTACGGTTTAAGGAGCGATTGGTAGCTAAGGGTTATGCACAAAGGGAAGGTGTTGATTACAATGAAGTTTACTCTCCGGTGGTAAGACACCATTCAATCTGAGCCTTGTTAGCTATTGTGGCATTTTATGACTTAGAGTGGATCAACTCGACATTAAAACAACGTTCTTATATAGTACTTTAGAGGAGGACATATACATGTCACAGCTCGAAGGTTTTGTTGTAACAGGGAAGGAGGAATATGTGTGCAAGCTAAAAAAGTCATTGTACGGGCATAAGCAATCGCCTTGGCAGTGGCATAAGAGATTTGACACATTTATGATGAGCCAGAAGTTTACACATAGCTTGTATGACAGTTGTGTGTATTTTAAGAAGCTACCAAATGGATCTTTGATTTTTTTACTCTTTACGTGGATGATATACTCATTGCTGCTAGGAGTATGGTGGAAATTGAGAAGCTGAAGTCTCAATTGAGTATGGAGTTTGAGATGAAGGATTTGGGTGCAGCTAAGAAGATTCTTGGCATAGAGGTTCTTAGGGACAGAAAAAATGGCAGGTTGTGTCTTTCACAGAGGAGATACTTGGAGAAGGTTCTTGCTAGGTTCGGAATGCAAGATTCTAAATTGGTAAGTTTACCTTTGGAAGCGCACTTCAAGTTGT
The DNA here is from genome assembly GCA_002174775.1 of Macleaya cordata. Lineage (NCBI taxonomy): Eukaryota > Viridiplantae > Streptophyta > Magnoliopsida > Ranunculales > Papaveraceae > Macleaya > Macleaya cordata. The sequence goes on along the minus strand of MVGT01003937.1, from coordinate 115,159 downwards.
CGGCGATGATGGCTCCAAGGACTAAGGAAGAAGAGGAATACATGGTTCGTGTTTCGTATGCGAGTGCAGTTGGTAGTTTGATGTATGCTATTGTTTGTACTCGACCAGACATTGCACAGGCAGTTGGTGTTGTTAGTCAGTTTATGGTAAATCTGGGGAAGCAACATTGGCAGGCAGTGAAATGCATATTGAGGTACCTACAGGGTACGATTGACGTAGGTGTAGTATACCAGCAAGATGGTGGCCTAGGACTACATGTTTGTGGCTATGTTGATGCGGACTATGAAGGTGATGTGGATCAATCTAGATCTACTACATGATATGCTTTCACATTGGTTCGAGGTCCAATGAGTTGGAGGTCAACATTACAGTTAATTGCCGCCCAATCAATAGCAGAGGCAGAATTGATTGCTATAACAGAGGCCATGAAGGAAGCTATTTGGCTTAGAGGATTAACTGGAGACTTGAGTATTCAACAAGAGTGCATTCAGGTGCATCATGATAGTCAAAGTGCAATCGACTTAACAAAGCACGAAGACTTTCACGGGAGATCGAAGCATATTAATGTTGGTTATCATTTAATGCGGGATACTATAGAAGGTGGAGGATTTTGTTTGCTGAAGATTTACACAAAGAAGAATCCTACCGATATGCTGACAAAGGTGGTACCATTAATTAAGTTCAAGCATTATCTGGACTTGATCAATATTCTACGGGTGGAGGCGCCGTGAGGCTCAAGGTGGTAACGATGATAAACGTGAGGAGAAGAACAGGTAAGTGAAGTAGAGTTTTATCAAATGGTGAAAATTTGTGAAATTTTGGCTAAACCTCAAACAGGGGGCTTGGGTATCGATACCCTTATGGTGGGTATCGATACTCACTGAAGGTATGTCAACAGATTAGTGGAGTATCGATTCCCATGTTTGGGGGTATCGATACCCACTTTCTGGAGGGCCTAGTATTGATTCCCATTAATGGGGTATCGATACTTGCTGGGAATTTAATTCCGGGAAAGTTTCTAAGTTGCGAATTTTACTAATTTAAGTCCTTTAGGACTTGTGTTTCTTCCTATTTCGTGGGGGAACTTTGTAAACCTATAAATAGGGGTTTATTAGGGTCTTCTAAGTATAGAGAGAGAGAGGTGAGAGCAATATTTGTGAGAACATCAACAAGGAGGGTTTGAGAGAATCCTTGTAAAGGTTGAGGGGCTTGAAACTTGGGTTGCTTATGAGGTAAGTCCTTTTAACTGTTCTTCATTGTTTTCATTATAGTGGAAAGAGTTCATCGTCACCCGCGGATGTAGGCAATCTTGCCGAACCACGTAAATCTTGTGCATTGTGGTGCTTGCTTTGTTTTCTGTCTTACGTTCTCGGTTTGCTTATTTGATTGTTTATCTCTAGTTTGTGGTTAATTTGATCCCTAAATCCTAACACTCTCAAACGGAACTTTGCCCTAATTTTATCTCTAGTTTGTCTCTATTTAAAGGATGCAACCGTCATCAAACGACCCCTAGGGACATCAAAATTTGTTTTTCTTTTATTTTTTTTGAAAATGACGCTTGCGTCCTTTAAATAGTTTTTTATTATTATTATTTTTTTACAAACTTAACTTTCTTCCAATGTGTAACTCAGATTTGTAGGGTATATTTGGTTGGCCAAATTTGACTTTTACCCTAGCACCACTGTGGATGGCCTAATTGCAGTAAATTATACAAGGGGGTAGTCAATTAAAATTTCTACGGACTTTCACGGACTCTTGAATACGACGGACTTCGAAGAATTTTGGCAGAGTCCACGGACTTATACAGAGTCCTGCAAAGTCCACGGACTTGTACTGATTGAGTCTACGGACTTGTACTATAAAGTCTATAGACTTCTACAGATTTCTGTGGACTTGTAATGATAGAGTTCACGGACTTCTACAAACTTCTGTGGACTTGATAAATCAATATAATTTTTAATTTTTAATTATTGATATTTATTATTATGATGACTATATTAATACTAGTAATTTTAATATTTAATAAAAAAATATTATTAGTAGTTTTGCTAATCCCAACAATAT
>MVGT01003937.1:86128-112711 GCA_002174775.1 Macleaya cordata | reverse complement strand
ATTATTTATAATTATAATTATAATTATTAATAAAATATTATCATTATGATTTATTAATAATTAATTATTATTTATTATAGTAGAGAAAGAGGAGAGAGAAAGTCCATGCAAATCTCACCTATGTTAGTTGGACTTGGCTAACCCAAATTTTCTTCATAAATCTTCAAAAAAGTCCATGGAAGTCCATCACCTCATAAATCTACCATTTTGAAATCCACAACCACTCACATGGAATTTCTATAGACTTTAGCAAAGTCCACAACCACCAACATGGGACTTTTGTGGACTTTGATGAAGTCCACAACCACCAACATAGGACTTCTATGGACTTTATCAAAGTCCATAACCACTAACATGGGACTTCTATGGACTTCATCAAAGTCCACAACCACACACCCCCTAATTTCATGAGTCCATAAGGGTCCATACAAATCCCAATTGACTATCCCTTATTAGATGTGGGCAAAAGTACATCAGGTCATGAGGGCACAATAAGAAATTGCCACCTGTTGGGTCTAACCCAACTCAACGAGAGATATATAATTTAAACAATTATTAAAAAAGAGAAAAAAAAGTCTTTTCAACTTCTACTATTTTGTCTTTTCTAATTTACTAGTGGAGCATTTATTATCTCTCTTAACTTCATTTACCAAAAACAACAAAATTCATCCTAATTTTTGGTTTTTTACCATGGATGAACAATTACGAAACAGAAACAAGAAACAGTAGCAACAGTTCACGTACAACCTTGAATACTGACTTTTTAAGGTGATTTATATTTTTATTCTCTAAACATTTTTGTTTTAATTTGATTTATTTATTTTCACTGCATAATTTTTTTTTTATCAGCATTTTCACTGCATGATTTAATTTTTATATTTGTTATATTTTTATATTTGTTATATAGTAGATTTTCATCACTTGCGTTTTGTCCTCAAGACAACTTTTATTCTCAAAATTTTGGGCTTTCTAGTCTCATGAAAGGCCTTGACTCTTTAATTGGGCTTTGTTATCAAAATGGAGATTAATTAATGGGACCTCTATTTAACTATATCCAATATCTTATTGCTCACTGTGAACTTCCTACAAATACCTTTTATATGCTATCTCTTTTACCATCTAAAACCGGCATAGAGTTTCAATATCCAAATCAATATATAAATAAAAAACATCACATTGCACTAAAGAGCCTAAACCGATCAAAAAAAATAAAAGGGTTCAACAAGAAAGCATTGTGGGAAGAATTCTAATATCCAGATCATTGAATATGTATATCTTTAAATAAAATTACCCTAAAAAAAATTTTTTTGCGAGTACAGACATCTTTAATTTTTACGGGTTTCTCATGGCCCTGATTTTTAAAAAAAAGTTATTCCCTTCATCTTTGTAAGAACTCCCTTTCTCTCTCTTTCATAAGAATGGTGTTTTTAGATCCAAATCATGTTATTAAAATCTACAAAAACCGATCTTTTCATATTGTCAATCTAGACAAGATTAATGTGAAATTGCATTTAATTGGACTATGAGCTTTTTTCATTAAGAAGAAGAACATGGTGTTCTTCATTCAAGAGAGACATAATTATTGGAAGATGTAAATGATAGAGAAAGACACCTCGGGAAAGACTCAAAGCCAAAATATTCAATACACATTTTTCTCTCTTTTAAAATATAAATCAATATTTAAAAGTATTTATCTTAACTAGAGTTAAAATTGAGTTAGGTTAGAACTGACATGTGGCGAATTTTTATTATGCTCTCATGACCCCATGCGTTTTCTACCCACATTTAAAATTTACCCCCTTAATTGAATGTCAATGACAAACACGATATCATAAAACCCTTGGTTAATGAGGGCAACTCTAGTGGGGTTGCTAATTAAACTGCTTGATCAAGGAGTTTTGGCACTTCAGTGGAGTCCCTTAACATGTTAAAATGGATCTATTTCTACTGGAATATGGATCTTTAGTGGAGAGATGAACAGATGAGCACCATGTTAAAGGAATGAGCGTGGCGATCAAGTTTTATTTATTTTTATTCCTATTAAAGAGGAAACTAACTTCTCTCTATCTTTTCCTATTTTTTCTTCTTAAAAAAATTAACAAAATATCTCTCTCCTCCTTTCTTCTCTCTATTTTTTTTTCTTTTTTTAATCTTTTTAAGGAATTACCACTAGAGCAAATGCACTTCTTAACCTTTACAGTTGGACATTAAGGGATCCGTTTTTATATATCCCACTAGACTTGCCCTAAGTGATGTTGTGTTTGTCATTTCAACATCTAAGGCATCCAAAAAATAATGACTGTTGTTATTGAAGCTCCCATTTTGGTTGGGGGCATGCTCAAAAGTTGGACCTTAAAGCCCAAATTTTGAACATTTCCCTCATTTGATTTTTTTTCTAGGGGGGACTCCCTCACTAAAGAAAACTAAACCCTAATAAAAAAAAATCTATTTTTTCATATTGAGTCTCCAACTTCAAGGTTACCACCTTATAGATTCTGACGTTGAGGAACTCTACCCAATGGTAATAACGACTCAAGTATTCGATGACCAGTGTTTGAAAAAAATTGCAAGTATCAGCTCATTATTTAAACACACAAATACGTCAAAAATATGGAGGAGGAATAGTTGTCAAAGAAACTCCATTAATGAAGGGACAAGTATAAGAAAATAACTTCGATGAGGGTATTGGGTCTTTAAATCCCCTTCGAGACTCAAAATCAACAACATTCGAAGTAATACAACTTTCTAACAACCTTTTCTTATTTATTTTTTCTGTAAAATGAAATCTGAAAAAATAAAACCCAGCGCACTGAAATTCGATCAAATCATGTTGAAGACGAATAACTTTTTTCGACATAAATCTCTCGAATTTAATTAATATTTTCGACAGGTTGCTGTCAAAGTTGAAAATTAGAACTGATCCACCAATCAGTTGAAAAACGACATGAACTTGTCGAAAATAATAACCGAAATCAACAAATTGTTGGCAAAAATATGTAACAAATTTGACAGATTGTTGGCAAAATATATAACAAATTCGATAGGTTACTGTCAAATTTAAGTTTTAACGAAAATGACAAAACCTCCCCCAAGTAAAGCAGACCCTACCCCCTAACCGATTTGCAAAATTTGAGGGTGCATGCCTCCTAATTGAGCGAGCCAGTCATCCTTACTAGGGAGCCCCAATAACAGTAACTAAAATAATTAATGCACATAAATTAAAGAGTGATTCTAGGTGGAGATTCTTTAGGGAGATTTTGCCTTGCACTAGCTGTGCGGCACACACAAAAATATTAACCATAAAATGGATCGCATAAATCACTGTCAAATTTTCAACAAACTTATGATAGGGTTAGAAGTCTTAAAATAATTTAATTTTCGGTGATGCAGATCTAAATAGTGAAGAAAATATCTTGACCAAAATTCAACCCTTAGATCAATTTTAGTGGGTCCCACAGCCGGTGCAAGGCAAAACCTCTCCAAAAAAATCTTCCCAAAAAACTCCCCAACCATTACACTAAATTAAAATATTTTAGCACATAAGGTAAATCACTTCTTCTTATTCGTATTATACTGTTAAACGTTTGAGGTACTTTACTCATTAAATTTTTAGTTATTAATTATGGCAGTTTTCAGTACATAGTTTTTTGGGTCCAACATAACATTTTTTGTCAATGCTACAACACCAACAGATATCTTTTGGTATAATTTTGCACGCGGTCATTCCTTCCCCTGGAAAGCATAGTATGAGTTTGTTACTCTCTCCAATACTTCTTTCTTCTGAAATATTTTGTGGAGGTAATTCTTCGGAATGAATTATAATGCTTCCATTCCCTTCGTTGCTTTTGCTCTTTAGATTTTCCCTACCTAAAATATTAGACACACGCAAAAGAAAATATATTAAACACACAATACTTAAATAATAATTAAGATAGAATTGTCCTACTCCACCGTGCGTAAAATCGAACAATTAAGAAGTCAAGTGGAGAGAGTCGAAAGTGAAAGTACATCCCCTGCCCCTCTAGAATTATTGGGGACATACATATAAATCTACCAACTTTCTCCACTTAGAACTTTGAAAATGTTATCTATAGTAATAGCGCATGATTTTCACCCTAGGGCTCATTAAGAAATGATAATTAAGAACATCTCACCAACCTGTAACTCTAATTTAATAGCTCCTCTATGTGTTCAAATCTTCAAACCAAACCTTCTTTTTATAAAAGGACCCGATATATGTTTACACCCAATTTTTTTTACAAAGAATTTCCAAAACTTCCAAATTTTATATATTCTTGCCCAAAAACTCCATAAACATTTCATAATAACTAAAACCTCCAAATCTCCCTTAATCATGTCCTAGTCAATTTTTTAGACATTTAAAAGCTTATTAGATAAGGAAGGCAGTCATTTTTATTTAGTTACAAAATAGAGTAGTGCTAGAACGTACGCACATTTAGGGGGAAGAGAATCCCTCCCTGAGGTGCACGATTGTCCATGCCTTGAAGTTTGGGTAAGACGGAACTCGATGATGTGATTCAAATCACGAGGGGATAATGGCCTTACGATGAGTTTGGGGGAAGAAAATCCCCAAAATGTGCGTACTCTTTAGCATTTTCCTACAAAATATAGAAATCCTTAAAATATGAAATAAACTTGATCTTTTCGAAATTTTATCCCAAAATTAGGTTTTGACTAGATCTTTCTTAAATTTTATCCCAAAATTAGATATTAACTAGATCTTACCTAAATTTTCTCCGCAAATTAGGCCTTCCCAAACTAAAACTAGATTTAACCCTTAAAGACTCGTGCAATAGAAAGAAAAAAAGTTTTTAACAGGATGATTGGCTTGAAAAGGATTCTGGGCTTTTTTTTATGTAAATTGAGAAGAAAAAAAAAACTAGTTTGCCAAAATTAAATTTAGATTCGCCAATTTCATAATTAGAGTTGTGTAATGCAAAACTAGTTTTGCAAAATCATTACTATTTTTGCCATTTTTTTTTTTTTTTGCAAAAATAGAACTAATTTGCAAATCCATTCATTAGGTATCATCATTAATATTTATGTAATTTTTTTAAATAAAGATACATTGACCAAAATAAAAAAAAAAAAGCATACGAAAGATAGAAAGACACTTACTCGTTTTTAGTGATGACTACGACTCTCGAATTGGATGAAAGCACAAAAACTTTATGAAAAGAAGGGAGACTTATAAAAGTAGTAGTTGTTGAAGATAAAATCTTTAAAATAGATTTAAAATTTTAGAAAAACTACTAAAAGGGATTGATACTAAAAGGAAAACACTTATATCGTAATCTTTAATCAAACACTATTTAAGGATGAGAGAATCTATTAAAGATATTTTAATTACTAGCAAAATAAGGGTAAAAAAAGAAAGAGATTGAAGATATAGCCCAGGATTTGGGCTAGTGGTGTAAACTATTATATTATCCCTAAAATATGAGAAGATAGAAATTTCAACAAAATTATGATATTCTTATCAAGTTTTTCATATTTAGCGGCCAAAATTGGGAGTTTTCAGCAAAATTATGATTTTTCATTTGCTTCACCAGAGTTATCTTTATATTTTGCTTAGAATGACTGATCTCCTTAAAATTTAAACTTTTTGACGATGTTAAAAATGATACAATTGATTTATTGTGAGGATTATCGACATGACGAATCGATCATCCTAAAACACACTTAATCCTTAAATCATCTACACATAGAGCCCACAGGAAGGGTGTAAGATAAACTTCACAATAATATATATGTAACACGTAAAAAAATTTGGTGCAAGTATCTGGCCCTGTCATAAATAAAATTTGTGTGTTGTTCCAACTAGGTTGTAATTTAATTAAGACGAAATATATATATCTTTCATCTTAAGAGATACATATTAAACCTATATTTCGTTTAAGACTTGAAGTTTGAATATTTTATTTTGGTAAATGAGGGAAATAGAAATTATAAATTAACTTACAATCGTGAAAAACAAAGAGAGTAACCATGACGAATGAGACGAGAGCCAAACGAACTGCGATCAACCTTGTGGTCGCCATTGGTTGGTAGAAACTTAAAGGGAAAAATATAATTTGTACTAGCCGTTAATTTTTGTAATGGGAATAAGGACTAAAACCTTTTTTATAAATTTTTTAATTAGGTTCAAAGAATATGTATTAATTTATTAATAAATTTTATAATCTTTAAATAGATTAAATAAATCTCTAAGATTGAAAAATTAATTGTTTTGAAGTCATTTCACAAATTTTCCAGGCTAATCAATTCCAAAAATCTCTCTTGTAGTTTTTGCATTAAATAAAAGAGATTTAAACTACCTTTTTAAGAAACACCCTATGTGATACTAGGGGTGGGACTCGGGCGGGTTGGGCGAGTTAAAGGCTTGGACATGCCATGCCTAACTGTACCTTATTTGCCCAGAATGCCCATAGAACCCACAAAATCTATAAGGGGCTTACTCACGCATGGTCCGAGTGGGTTTCTCAGGTTCTTCGGGTTTCTTGGGTTCTTCCGGTTGCCTATGTTTCAATAAATTTAGGTGATTGAATGAAATTATTAATAAAAAAATTAATAAATAATAAATAATAAATTAAAATAAATAAAATATCCTTCATAGTTTAAAAAGATAAACAAACTAACAATCTACTCACATAATAAATGAAAAATTTAAACATAGTAACAACGAAATCCAAATCCATAATTGTCTTTGTTGAGGAATATCGGAACAACAATTAATTAAAAACTGGAAACTGGATTACTCCAAGGCACGTATACACGCTGTCTTTTAAGAGATGTTTCTCCCCTTCCGGTAGAAACCGCGATGTCACTCTAGGGTGATAAAAAAATCTCTCTCAGGATACAATGGAGGTCGTTTGATTCAATGTGTGACTAATTGATCAAACTAAAGTTTACACTCTGAAAGTAAGACTGATGATGCCTAATACGAGATGAAAAGATACGAAAATTTTGTTATGTCTTAGGGACTGGTTGAGGGTCGTATTTATAGTTTCTGTAGTGTCTATTGGTCGTGACTCTTGGGCTGCCAATGGTTGTCACCAACGGTTGTCTCCAACAGTCAACGAACCTATATACAAATACGATGAAACTATTGACCTTTCGAGGGGGCTCCGCCCCCTCGACCCCCGTTCGAACAACATAACCAGAAAACAATGATTTTTAATGAAAATATCTAACAGTCTTTATACTATTTTGAGTTTTACTTATTAAGTAATATTATAATTTTACTTTACATATAATGAGACAAAAGGAAAGTTTTTATTTTGAGTCTTAATACCTCCGTCCTATATTAGTAACTTAATATATTTATCCATTTATATCTTTCAAAATACTTAGTAAAATTAGAGTTTTCTTTTTCTAGTCACATATTTCCATGTTAGAAATCAATTTAAATCTTAATATATATATATATATATATATATATATAAGTTTCTCGGGTTGGGTGGATTACTTGGGTTGGCAATTATTTATGCCCATGCTTGCCCAAATTTAACTACGGGTGGCAAAATAATGTTCATACTTGCCCAAATGCCCAGCAACCTTCGCCCATGCTTGCCCAAATACCGGGTCGGGTTCGGGTTGGTCGGGTTGACCCAACCCAAGTCCCACCCCTATGTGATACAGTTGGGTTATTCTCTTAATTTTAATAAAATTAAACTAGATCTGCTATGAACTGGCGATCAAAACGTATATGGATAGAACTTATAACGGGGTCTCGAAAAACAAGTAATTTCAATAATATAGATTTTTTTTAGAAACCCTATGTTCACGTTTTTTTTCTTCCTAAAATCCTCTTATACTGTAATACGCAACAAAATGAACATACATGAAAGCTACACATCGGCTCAATGTGCTATCACTTTAAATAATAGAGATTTTAAACTTCTATTTTATGAGTTAGAAATTTTAAAATGAACTGATTTTCTGAAATACTATAACTTACATTGAGGAGATGTCACTCCCCGAATCTCGAAACCTATGACCTAACCCAATCACCACGGCCCAAGACTCGTTGCGTGAGGATTAGGAGGAAGGGTTTCAAGTTAAGACTAAAACTTTGTAGACTGAAGTCAAGTGAGTCAAAATCAAAGTCTAACTATGGTCAACCCTAAGTCAAAGGTTAAGTCTATTGAGTCAATCCTACTCAACTCTGGTCAAAGCGAGTCAAGTTCAACTAGGATGAATCAAAATCACGACTAAACAATTCATCAAATCTCAGGGTCGATCCGCCACATAGGTCAAATTACACTGTCAACTACTTCTAATTTTGTACTTGTCAAATTGTACGCCGGAAATGGGTGGTTCCAGGACCTATGAATTTGTACAGGTCTCTAACTTCAGAAAAAAAATTGTAAACATTTTTATTATTTAAAAAACCCATATTTTATGCAAAAACCTAGACCTCGCGCGTGTGTTCTTTCAAAATCGCTTCAGTCTCAAAGATTCAACCAAAACTCACTAACGGAAGATTGGATTTAAGTGAAACCAAAACGACCTGAAAGTATACGGATTTTCCTACAAAATTACTTTTATGATTTCTAATAAATTCCTAGCCAAAATGCACATAAATCAAGGTAAATAGAAAACTAGTGCAAGAACTGTTATTTTTCTGACTCAAAGACACAACTTTGGATTAACTTTTCACATAAATCAAAACATTTTAGAAAATTATAAAAATTTAATAGGAATAAGATCGATGTACGTAGATATAAGGAAACCTACGCAACAAGTGGAATCCATTTTGGACTGAATTATGACTGGAATACCAGAAACTATTATAATTTTCAGAGTGACCAAAATTAGCATCCAAGAAATATAAAAAAGAAGCAAAAATTATTAAAACCCAAATTCCCTGTGATATTAATTAAACTAGTCTTCACTGCAACCTAAATAACACATCACTTTATTCTTTTTGTCGATCTCTTGACACTAGCGCGATCTAAGCCCTTTTTGGGTTTCTTATAAGTCTTGGAATGATTTGATTTTTAGTAAGGAGAATATCCTCACCGAAAATCATCTCTCAAATCATGTAACACTTGCGAATTTTCTTATTCGGGCTGGACCTGAATTTGGGCCTAAGGAAAGCCCAATAGGGAAGCCCACTTGTTGTGTGAGGTGTCAGCCCATTCTGCGAGTAGTGGGGTAGAAATAACAAATCCTTTCCATTATTGCATGCATGCATAAAATAAAAATAAAAAGGGAATATAAATTGATAATTACTAGGTAGCTAATATTTTTTATTGGCCGGCAAATACCAAAATTAAATTTCAATATAGTTGTGTACTCTTGTTTGTGCATTTTTAGTTCCAGTTATGCCCTTATTTTATTTTTTCTATAAATTTAAAGATGGATAGTTGGCGTAGAGAGAAAGTTAGTTATCTTTTTTAGTTTTAAATTTTAAAATATTATATCTCTTAAAATAAAAATTAAATTTTGACAAAATTTATATATTTAGAAAGCATTCGTCGAGATCTTCGAGACGAGATTAGACAACAAATATTTTTGCATTTTACAAAAAAAATTTGGTAGATAAATTCAAATTTGGATGCGAAGACGATTGTACTGCAAAGTCAAATTTGCATAATGCAAAACAAATTATGAAAAAAAGTATTGTTGACTAGTCTTATTTCGAAGATCTCGACGAAAGCTTTCCAAAAATATAATTTTTGTGAAAAACTAATTTGTATTTTTAAAATTGAATAACAATAGAATATGAACTGAATAACAAATTTCTACAAAGAAGATGTAGAATATTAAGTTAAAAAAAAAAAACACTTTCAGTTTTCAATTATTTGAATTATATGTCTAAAACACTAATTCAAAAATGATTTTGTAGTGTGGACTGCGCCTTATATGTTTCCAAGTTCATGAAGTTGATTACCAAATATGGATTATAGAAATATCGAACCAGAAAAGATAACAAAGTTGAAATCAAAGAGTGCATGTAGGATATTGTCAGGCAAATTACACAATTAGAAGCCAGACAAGGAAAAGTGAGAAAGACATAGTTTAAGAAATAGAAGATCAAAGTTGGTAAAAAAAATCTTTTGTTTTGTACAGAGAAAAAAGTTGTATTTTGAGCTCATATGATTATTATTATTTTTTTGCATGAGGGAAATGGAACTACAACCTAAGTTGATCAAAGTTGAATGTCCTGTATTAAATAAAATTGAAAGTTGGAACCATACAAACTGTTTGGTGTGGGTATTTTGTAAACTGAAAAAGTTAAAAAAATTTATGGTGGCACAGCTTCAAATTTTTCTCAAGTAAAAACAAAGTAACCAATAAGGATCAATGAAGTCATACAAGTTCAAACGGGAGCTAAGGATGAACCTTATCGCATGCACACAAGGAAAGCCATCAATGTGCCAATGATTGTATGAGCAAGTCTTATGAAATAGCTCATCCCGAAAAGAAGAGTTTGACGACAAAACCTCAAACATATGATCGCTGGACTTGAGCACATTCATCGTCCTTCTAAGTTCATCCTTCTCCATAAGTTTCTTCTCAATCTTTAGGCAAGGAATGGAAGACCACTTTAATGACTTTTCTCGTCTCTTCCATATGAAGTTCATCAGCTTCGTTCCAATGAAATTAATCATAGAGGTAATGGGCAAGCTACGACAATCGAGAATCTAACAATTGAAGCTTTCAGCAAGTGTAGAACACATGTTTCCATACAGGTTACCTTGAAAGAAAACATTTTCCAGGTTTCAAATCATCCAAGAATATCTCAGCTATTTTACCACCAACCCTCCTAAAATCTGCAACTTTTGAGTCATACTTCAAGGGCGTCGGTGCATAAGCACAAGACTCAAAGAGAGTAATAATGAACTCAAGAAGAAGGCTCTTACTAGAAATTATTGTGCTTAGATTAATTATTCTTCAAGAACCCTCGAAGGAAAAAAAAAAAAAAAAACCTTTTAAATGTCTTATTTGGTTCAGCTACTTCTAAAACTACGTAGCTGTTTGGATTGTTTTGCTTCAAGCAATCCACATATTCAACGAAGCGATGATAAGATGCTTTTGCATCACCTCCTTTAAAGCCAATTCCTTCGCACTGTAGGCAACATGATAGGCAATATCGAAATCATAGTTCGGTCTAATTCTATTTGCTAAATCCAAAGGCCTCACAGACGGTTTGTCTCGAACCTCATCCAAAATTAAACTCTTGACAAGTTGACTACTTATTCAAGGCTTGACCATATCCCTAACACCAGCACCATATATTTTTTCATTCACATTTAACTCAAAAAAAAACCATAAATATTATTTCTTAAAGAAGCATGCAACTTCCATCCAAATTCGGTATCACGCTTCCTTTTGCATTCAACAGTCACTCTAGTCGAGTCATTCTTGACAAAATTATAGTTATAGCCCGAGAAAATTGAGTATAATATAAGTCTGTTTTGGAATTCCACAACCCCACCATTGAACCTTAGCCCAATAGAATGAAAAAAGTTAGACAAGGAACTAGATTTCAAAGATGGAACATCTGCATAATTAGTAACACAAGAAAAAGAACTAGATGCAGAATAAGCATTAGTTGAAATAACTTTTGAATTAAGTGCAACGTCCTCTTCTTGGCCTATGTAAAACAAACAATAGACTGCAAATCAATATCTGTCTCTATAATTTATTTCTTTGAATTCTTTGAGGAAGATAAATGAATATAAGAGGGACTGAGCTGATCCCATTTTAAATATAGTAGCTTTTTCACCTCATTAATGGAGGAATCGAAAGTAAGACAGTCCAGAATATAACTCCCATCAAAATAGAATGCAAATAACAAAAAATAAAAAAGAACAATGAAACGATGCAACCATCTTGGTTGCATCAGTTTCTAGAAAAACAAAGAATCAAAACAAAATAAAAAAAAACATCTTCAAAAAATAACTCTATACTATTAATTAAAAAAAAACAAAAAATTATATAAAAGAAAAATGTGCTCTATGCAAGCAAAATAACATAACAAAGGACAAAATACATTACATAGAAAACAGTATAATTTGGTTGCATTGATTCTGGAAAAATGAAAAAACATAGTAAATTAATTATCTGTTGAAGAACAAATAAAAAGATCGCGTAAGTTTGCGTTTAGACCCTAACTTTTGACAATTTTAATGTTTGGACCCTAATGTTATCCAAGTCCGAGTTTAGATCCCAACTTCACAGTTTCCGTTTGTTTTCTGTGAAGAGCTTATTTTTGCTAGTAATTATAGGAGTGCCTCTAATATTACCCAATTTTAGGGGCATGTCGATAAGATTATGGGGTGCCTTTAAACTTACCCATTTGACACTTTTACATTTAGACCTGACAAAATAGCCTATGACCCACCAACTCGGCCCTAATCCCACCTGTGTAACCTGGCCCGAACGAACTCGTTAGTTAAATGGATTGGGCAATTGGGGTTGTGACTTATCGACCCGTTGAAAATTAGGGTTGGTCTGCCAAACCCACGGGTAACCCAACTAACCCGCCAATTCCATTTTTGAAATATACTTTTTTATTTTGTATTTCATCCTACTTTATAATTGGTATATTTTTATAGTTTTTTATTACATATCACTCTATAAGAGAAAGTATATAATTTCTTTAAGTAGTAATTTAATTAATAATCAAGTAATAGAATCAATTACCAATTAACAAGAATATATTACTATACATATATATTGGTGACTAGTACATTAGGATGTTCATATTGTAACTAGTAATAACTAAGTAATATAATCAATCACCACAATATATTATTACAGATACCATATTTATTGGTGACTAATGGATATTGAGATATTTATATAGTAACTAGTAATAATGTAATAGAATCAATTACCAATAACTACGAGTATATTATTACAATTATCATATGTATAGGTGACTAATTGATGTTAAGATATTTATATAGTAACTAGATAATTAAAATCTTTAATCCTATCATTCAAATTAAGTGACGTAATTGGTTAACAAATTAATATGAGCACATATTACATAACTAAGGAATATGCTGTTATCTTAATACTAAATGTTGATTTTTTAACAGTAATTAATGTACATATCTTTAATAATAATTGCACTTTGTTGATGATTATGAGATTTTAAATTAATTTATAAACATATAAAAAAGGAAAAAATAGGTAGAGAAATCTTTACATTTTTTTGTAATGGAAGTATTGATTAGGGCTAGGGTTACTAGAGTTAGAGCTAGGGTTGCAAAAGTTGGCCCGTTTAGTAAATAGGCTAGAGCTAGGGTTGAGCTTTATGAGACCGTCAACCCTAACTCTAGTAACCCTAACTCTAGCCCGTTGCCAGGTCTATTTACGTTGGATTAAGCTTGGGTTGGGTAAACAATGTCTACATGTGGTAAAGTAGATCATAGGCCTCAGCTTCGCACGATTTTTATGGTTTTGATGGGGTTACATGTGTGCTCACATTCCTAGGACACCAAGTTTTAACAAAATATTTCCACTTTTGAGTGCAATCGTCAGACATTTAGCAACCAAAAGCAAAAGTGCTTCTCCTTTTAAAAAAAAAGTGTTTTTGAGAAGTAAAAACAAGGAGAAGTTTATATGGTAAACTATTGACTTATAAGTCTAAAAAAAATGTTGAGTTATTAGTTGTTACATAGTCCTCGAGGAAAAGCAACTTTTAATAAAAGTAAAAAAGCAAAAAAAAAGTTTGCTCCAAAAAGAAGAAACTTTTTTGCTTCTAGAAGTCACTTTGAAAAAACGTTACCGTACAAACTTTTTTGCTTTTGGACTTATATAAGTCAAAAAGTAACTTCTTAAGTGGTTGCCAAACGCCCATGAATTTGTTAAAAAGTGATTCTTATAACGTCGTATTACGTCAATAGTTTTTAAATTATTGGATGATAGCAAGTAAAGATTGGGATCTTTTGTTAAGAAATGATATCCCATGAACTTGACCCTTATAAGTTATAAAACATTATGGTTTTCAATGAGGATGACCACCCTTATAAGTTATAAAAACAGTATAGTTTTTTGTGAGGATGACAAACCTTGATGAAGAGGCGATCATCCTATCCATTGGATTATTTCTATGTGGGCATCCACCAGTTGGCATATATAAATGTCCGACCGCCACCGCTCAATCAATATTTCTATCTAATCCACCACCATCATCATATGTCCTTCACATCTAATCTAATAAATTTATCAATGCTCCAAATTTCTATAAATAATTCTAGAGAAACCTAAGGTGGTGTTCCTTCAAATTAAAGATTTTTCATTTACAAAGCCACAACAATAACCACCCGCAACTAGTTCGTAGTAATCTTAATATTCATAATGGTGTTTAGGAGATTATAGAGGATAAAAAAAAAGATTTATGGAATTATAGGACATACGCATTGAATAAGACTGTACAAGAGAGAGATAACTATATCGCAGATAAGTCAAAAAAATAAAAAAAATATACACATGTACACACAATATTCCATCAAGCCTGAAAACACTTTGGCAAGAATAGAAAAAGTAATTCATTCAAACTAACATTACTTAACATCGCTTGGTGACAACTTCTCCTGTGGGGTCCACTTAGATATGGTCCAAGAGATACTTTATTACGAGGGTGTTCTCCAGTTAACTTTTGATAGGGTTAGAAGTTTTAAAATAGGCTGATATTTTGTGAGAATGATGGTAAGGAGAACATCATTACCAAAACTCAGTCGTTGGATCGAATCCAAATAGACCCTACAGGCTGGGAACTGTTGCTCACCGACACATCTTAAAAGGTGTCCCAATAGCACTGTTCATCGCCTTAGTACTCGACTTACAACAATTAATTAACAGTTCACTTCTTTGGGGAATAACAAATAGTTCATTAACCAACTTAATTTGTCATCGACAATTTCTATTGTTCGTTCATCTTTTCGTGTTTGTTCAAGGGAGTTAAACTGATAGAGGTGGCAAAACATGACTCAACCCGAAAACTCTACCCTAACCCGACCCTCCAAACTCTATCATAACTCGATCCCCTAGCTAAACAAGTCTGGGTTAAGGTTGAACATTTCTAACATGTTACCTTTTCAGTTATGTTAGAATTATGGTCGAAGTTGATTCATTTTCTTGCTTTATATAGAAAAATATCCAATTAGTCAATGTTAAGATATGATAAATAACCAGTTTCATAAACAAATTAGGGTTTGATAATCTTTACTCTTACCCGCCTA
The DNA here is from genome assembly GCA_002174775.1 of Macleaya cordata. NCBI lineage: Eukaryota > Viridiplantae > Streptophyta > Magnoliopsida > Ranunculales > Papaveraceae > Macleaya > Macleaya cordata. Next base: position 97,484 of record MVGT01003937.1, on the reverse strand, counting down.
AGATCGACACTAACCTGACCCGTTGCCAAGTATAGTTAAACACCATTCAATGATTCTAAATATCAAAGAACAACAGATAACCAATTAATAGTACTATAACAACAGATAACCAATTAATAGTATTGAAGGTAAATCACTTCCTCTTATTCTTATTATTACTGTTGAACTTTTGAGGTATTTTAACGCATGATTAAACTACTAGTTTTTTTAATGGCATAGCGCAAGGCAATGTTGTTTGGTTCCTCCAGGATAACATTTTTTATCAACGCTACAGCACCAACAGATTTCAATGGGTACATGTTTGCAGGCTGTGGCTCCTTCCCCTGGATAGCATAGCACGAGTTTGCTCTCTCCAATACTTTTCTCTTTTGAAATATTTTGTGGTGGTACTTCTTTGGAATGAATTGCAATGCCTCTATTCCCTTCGTTGGCTTTACTCTTTGGATTTTCTCTACCTAAAATATAAAATCGACATAAAATATATATATATATATATGTATTAAACACAAAATATTAACGAATTAATCAAATTAAGACAGAATCGTGCTTCTTCACACTGCAATATGAGAAACTGTGTAAAATTGCATGCACAATCAAGAAGTCAAGTAAAGAAAGCTGAAAGTCTAAGTACATCTCCCTACCCCTCATAAATTGTTGGGGGAGACATGTAAATCTCACGGCTTTCTTACTTAAGGCCTTCATAATGCGATCTATAGTGTACATCGCAGGTATTCACCCTAGCATGCATTAAGAAATGATAACTAAAAATATTTCAACAAACTTAGAACTCTAATTGTAATAGCTCCTATATGTAATCAAATTTTCAAAAATGAAAATAAAAATTAGAAATTAACTTACATTCGTGAAAAACAAAGAGTGTAACTATTACAAATGAGACGAGAGCTAAACGAAATAAACCTTGTGGTTGCCATTGGTTGGAAGTAATTTATGTGAAATACAAAGTCTGTAATTGCGATCGATATTAGTAGTTGGAAGGACTAAAACCCTTTAATAGAGTTTTTAGTTAGGTTCAAAGAATATGTATTAATTTGTTAATAAATTTTACAATCTTTAAATTGATTTACTAAATCTCTCTAAGATTGAAAAATTAAGTATTTTGGAAGTCACTTTCACATATTTGCCAGAATTGATATTGCTATAATCGTTAGGGCTAATCATTTCTAAAAATATCTCCATTTATTTTAAAAGTTAGCCAAACTACTTTCACATTTTTGCCATAATTGATAGGGCTAATCAATTCCAAAAATATCTCCATTTATTTTAAAATTTGGCCAAATTAAGCTACACTAGTAGTTTTTACATTAAATAATATAGATTTAAAATATCTTTTTAAAAACCCTTATTTATGATACACAATTACACAAACACACGAGAGAGTTATAGATCGGCTCAATGTGCAACAACATTAAACAATATAGATTTTTTTTAGAAACCATATGTTTACAATTTTTTTCTTAAAAATCCTCGTGTAATACGAAGTCAAGTGAACACACATAAAGGCTACATTGGCTCAATGTGCAGCCACATTAAATAATAAAGATTTTGAACTACTTTTTTATAGGTTAGAAATTTGAGAATAAGCTAATTTCTAGAAATAATGATTTACATTAAGGAAGTGTCACACCTCAAATCTCGGAAGCCATGACCAGACTTGATAACCATGGACTAAGACCCGTTGCGTGAGGATTAGGAGGAAAGGTTTCAAGTTAAGCCTTAAACTTTATAGACTGAAGTTGTAATACCCTTATTCCTTAAGTTACTAATGTTGGGGGCAGCCCACTTTTATTAAGGGCACCCTGTTAGAGTTTTAGTAAGTTTGGGTTTATATTAGATATAAATATAAACTAACTCCAAACTCCTTTGATGTTTTGATCGACCAGGAGAGAGGGAGAGAAAGAGAGAAGGTCGACTAGGGCTTTGGAGGTAAGAGAAACTAAGTTTCTCTTGAAGGTTTGATCGAGGAAGGATTGTGTGCGTGAGAGAATGGGACGGAAGGCTTCAAGTGCAGGGATTCCCCTTCTTCCATGCGATTGCGGAGAAGATTTGCTTTGAGGCAAGTAGTAACTTGCTCTTTTGGTGTAGATTTAGATTTTCTATGATGTTGGTATGCTTTCTTAATGATTAGGTTATATGTTGTTTATATGTTAAGTACTTGAATGAGGGCATGAAATCCATGATTGAATGCTGTGTGCATGTTTCTAGAGGTTAGAATATATGAAATCTAAGAATATATGATAAATACATGTTTTCCTAACATTTGAAGGTAAGAAAACCATGATCATACGGAGTTTCTAGGTGAAACAAACTTTGAAATTGTGAGGAACCCAGGTGGTATCGATACCCACATAGAGGGTATCGATACCCGCCCATCAGTACTCGACAGATGCAGATAGTATCGATACCCCCTCCTGCGGGTATCAATACTAACCAGATCTGTAGCAAACAGATGCAGTTAGTATCGATACCTACTGAAGGGGGTGTCAATACCTACTGGCCTTGTCATTAAATTTCAGAATATGATTTTAATGATGATATTTATGTTCATGTTTATGTCCTTCATGATGTATGACTTATTTGTTAATGTTTAAACATGTGATAATGGTATTGAATGCATCTTTAAACACTTGGTTAAGTATACTTTAGATGGTGATCATAAATGAACATGCTTAATATGCAATTATCCTCCATAAGCTTAAAGGTGTGCTTAAATAACTTATTTGTCTTGTGTACAAACATAGTTTAGGTCCTATATAGGCATGGTCCTCTCCAAACGAGGTCTACGAAATCGCCTAGTGAGGTCTACGGAATCACTTGATACGTAAGTAACGCTGACAGGGTTACTAGTGTTTGGAGGACGAATTTCGAGGCAGTTCATCGGATTCACGTGGCGCACGGCTAGTGTCTCGAGTGAATTACAAGGACGGGTGAAACATGGGTAGCAATTAGAGAGCACTACTTATTACGAGAACCTAATTTTAAGTGAAGATTATAAAACACAACAACTGTGAATCTTTTATCTTGTTAAACATGATTATTTTATCTCATGACGTATTTTTTATCTATGTTAAAACACTCACCCTTGTGTACCATATGGATAACCTGAATCTAAGCCAAGGGAACTAGTGAACTTGCTGGCTAGGCTTTGACCTAGCATCATTAATCTTTTCAGGTCCAGGTCAGCAGGCGAATCCTCGATAGAGGCGGAATACGAGAAAGGCAGGAATAAGTCTTCGGAGTCTTCTTAGATTTTCATGAAGATATAAGATATTCTTTTATTCAAGTTTAGTTTGGTTTGGACACATGTTTAGTCCATTATTTTTTGAGCATATTCGTTCATTTTTATTCATTTGACAGCTTATCTTTAAGTTAATCAAATTTATTTTAGCTTTATTTTACTTGTGTATTGTGAGAGCAAGCTTCTTGTTAGCTTGGTATAACGCGTACACCCTAGAGCTACAGGTTGTTAATGGTTCCGCCGAAATGCCTAGTTCTCATTGAGTAAGGGTTGCAGACCTGAAATGTGAGGGCGAGGCGTTACAAAATCCAGCAAGTCAAAGTTCAACTGTGGTCAACCCAAAGCCAAAGGTCAAGTCTATTGAGTCAGTTCTAGTAAAGTTAATGCGAGTAAAGTTCAACTAGGATCAATCAAACCATGACTAATTAAATAATTCATCAAAATCTCAGGGTCACTCAACAAGGGTCAAATTAAACTGGGTCAAATTTTGAATATCTTATTCATCAAATCATACACCAGAACAAAGTAGTTCTAAGATCTACAGATCCATATAGTCTTTAATTTTAGAAATGTATTTGTAAACATTTTTTAGTCATATTTCTTATTTCATTATTTGAATCAATGAGGTTGAATACTTTCACCTTTGAGTCAGAGTTCTTATTTCATTATTTGAATCGATGAGGCGGGCTCATTCAAGAACCAATTACTCAATCCCGAGTGGCTGAGTCAGGCGACTCAACCTACTTTCATAACTCAAATCACTAGCCTAACAACTCAAGGTTTTAAGGTTGAGCATTTCTGACCTGTTACCTTTTTAATTCTGTTACAGTTAGGGTCGGCTCTAACTCATTTTCTTGTTGTATATAGAAAAATATCAAATTAGTCATGGTTAGGGTTTGACAAATAACCTGTTTCATAAACTAGTCAGATTTATGGTTTGATAATCTTGACCCGCTAACCCACCTGGGGTCGACACTAACCCGACCCATTGCAAATATAGTTAAACATCATTCACAAATCTCAAAGAATAGCAGATAACCAATTAATAGTACTGAGGGAAAAATGAAAAGTTTCATCCACTCTTCTTTCTTCGGAAAAGTCTTTAGACCATGGTTTTAACTATAGTACTGGAAAATAGTGTTATTAAAACCGAACCAGACAGACTGTCCGACTGAAAATGATGAAATATCGGTCTGAAAATTAGAACTTTTGATCGAACCAACAAGCTGACTGTTAAAACTGACCAAATCTGTTCTAAAAAAAGCCGTTCTACATTCCTCTGAATTTATTTTAGGTGCTAGTAAAGGAGTTCCTCAAAATGTTGAGGGGATGGACATGATTGGGGGGGGGTGTGGACTAGATTGTTTAAGGTGGTTGGAAGGATGGATTTAGTTTTACTTGGGGATGGTCATCTAAAAATGGGTTGATATCTTTTAACCCAATCCCAAAAAACACCACAACCCTTAAAAATACCCCAACTTTAAAAAATATCCCAACAAAAAATATACCCACTTCGGTCACCACTACTCCACCGCTGACCACCACCACCTCCGACCACCACTTCTTCTTCTTCTTTCTTCTTCTTCTTTTTTCTTTTTTTATTTTTTATTTTTTATTTTTTCTTTCCTTTTCTTCTTCTTTCTTCTTCTTTTTTTTTCTTTCCTTTCCCCCCTCTTTCTTCACCGATCAGAGAAAGGTCAATTCTTCCCCCTCTCTCACACTCTCTCGTTCCCTCCCTCTTTCTCCCTCTCGCTTTCCCTCTCTCCCCCTCTTTCTACCTCTCCAGATCTGAATTTTTTTAAATCTGAAATTTTTTTTCTTCCCCTATTTAGGTAACTGGCGGCAGTGGCAATGGAGACCAGCGGTGGAGAAATAAGAAGAAAGAAGAAGAAAAAGTGGTCGACGGTGGAGATGAAGATGATGGTGATACTGGTAGGGGTGGAGTTTACTATTTAATTTTAGTACGATGAAGAGAGAAAGTATGCGTTAGGTTAGTTTGCCCCAACACCACCCCCTAGTAAAATTGAGTAATAATTTGGATGGGAGATTTTGGACTAAAAACCTATTTAACTTGTCCATCCCCCAAACATTTTGAGGAACTCCTTTAACAGCACCCCTTGCAAAATGCAATAACAGGAAATAAGGAGGGGATACTTGACCCGGGTCTTAAAATAGAATAATTTTTTGGACGGTTTGGAGAACAAGTGGCCGATGGTTATGTGCCAGGGTGGGACCACACCCATTGCCCTCCTAAAATGATTTGGGTTTTTCGATTTTTGTGACCCACCTTACAACTTAAGCTACTGTTAGAATGAGGTAATTTTTTGTGAGGATGATCTACAAGTTGAAGAGAACATTCTCAAAAAATATCAGCATTTAGATCAACCTTATGTGGGCCCCATATGCCACTCTACGTTTAAAATTTACAAATAAGGTTGGATGCGGATTCGTTCTTATATATAGCATTGCCCTAAAGAAAAATTTGGAATAAGCTAGGTGCCTCCGAGCAAGCCCCTACTACCACACACAGTGGCGGACCCACGTTGTAAAGAGGGTGGTCAGTTGACCACCCTCTGTTTTCAAGTTTTTGTTTAAAGGTTATAAAATTTTATCTATTGCACACCCCAACTTTATTAGTTGCTCACCCCCAATAAATCCTATTATTAAACCTAGTGCTTATCTTTTAATTGTTTGACCACCTGTGATTTTTTGTAAAATAAAAAATAAAATTAAGTTATCATTTATGAGGGACTAGATTAAGATGATCTAAAGGTTGATTGTGGGTGATGATGTTATCCTGACCATATAGATCATCCTTACTAAAAATCAGCTTATTTTAAAACTTCTAACCCCATCATTCGTTGATTGCAATTAAGAGTACATGATCAACATGATGAGGATAACATCCTCACCTAAAATCTAAATTTAGATCTTCTCTATGTGTGCCCCACCGTCTCCATTGTAAATTCATTGCATAAATAAAAGATGTATGCAGATCCTAACTATTCTTTTATTATAAACAATTGACCCACTCACCCAAATAAACAAATAACTGAAGAACGATTTTTCTTCCAAACCTGAGTTCTTTTTCCCTCTTATCTTTTTCTCTCCTTTCAAGCCTCCATCAACTAATGAACAAAAAATAGGATAGTTAGTTAGTCTCTCTCTCTCCCTTTATCTCTTTCTAAAATTTTTGAAACCAAATTTTGGATTTCATTTTAATAAAGGAACTTTGGATTTCATCTTAAAGGTTGAAATCAATTGTTTGATATTTTTAGTTTTATTTTGCATACATCACCCATTAATTTATGGGTCTAATTTTGATTAAGGTATTTTCACTAAAAAATTCCTTAAGAATCTATCTCAATTGACTTGATCAACGTTGACCTAGTCAACATTGACTCGCCCACCCTGATGAAAAATCCTGGATCGGCCACAGACCACACATTATTCGTGGGTTTTACTTTTTACTCTGCAACTATCAAAAATGAAGAAAGATACATTAGTCCTGTATCCTTCACCAGGCATGGGCCATCTGATCTCCATGGTTGAGCTTGGCAAGCTCATACTTACGCACCACCCTTCCTTCTCCATCATCATCTTCATCACACCCGCCCCTTACAACACCGGCTCCACCGCTCCATACATCAACCGTGTCTCCCAAACCACCCCATCAATCCATTTCCACCACCTCCCTACCACCTCTCTCCCTCATCTCAACTCTTTCTCCTCCACCACCACTACTAACTTATCATCATCATCATCTCCCAAACACCACGAAACCTTAACCTTCAATCTCCTCCATCTCAACAACCCCAACGTCCATCAAGCCCTCCAAACAATCTCTCAAACCTCCACCATCCGATCGTTCATCATCGATACCTTCTGCTACTCTTCTATTGATGTTGCTCAAAATCTCAACATCCCAACTTACTACTTCTTCACTCTGGTGCTTCAGTACTCTCAGTCATGCTTTACGTCCCCACCATTCATAAAAACACCACAAAAAGCTTCAAAGATCTCCAAACCCATCTCCAAATCCCTGGTTTCCATCCATCCCAGCCTCTGATATGCCCAAGCCCATGCTCGACCGCGCCGATGAAGCCTACCGATGCTTCTTGGACATGGTAACCACGTTTCCTAGATCACAAGGAATCATCGTTAACTCGTTTGAATCACTCGAGCCTCGACCGATCAAAGCCATATCTGACGGTCTATGTGTTCCCGATGTTCCGACACCACAGATTTACTACATCGGACCGTTGATTGCTAGTACTGATGGTGATGGAAGGAGTGGCGCTGGTGGTGGTGCTGCTGATGAAGAATCGGAGTGTTTGGACTGGCTTGACTCACAACCGAGTCGAAGCGTTGTGTTCTTATGTTTCGGTAGCTTAGGATTGTTTAGTGCATCTCAGTTGAAGGAAATGGCTGTTGGGTTGGAGAAGAGTGGTGAGAGGTTCTTATGGGTGGTTCGTAATCCACCCACCAAAGATCAAACAAAGCGCTTTTTAGCACCACCAGAACCTGATCTAGATGTTTTATTGCCTGACGGGTTCTTGGATAGGACAAGAGACAGAGGTCTAGTAGTGAAGTCGTGGGCCCCACAAGTTGCGGTACTGAGTCATAAATCGGTGGGTGGGTTCGTGACTCACTGCGGGTGGAACTCAGTTTTGGAAGCGGTGTGTGCGGGTGTTCCGATGGTGGCGTGGCCACTCTACGCAGAGCAAAGACTGAATAAGGCAGTGTTGGTTGAGGACATGAAGCTGGCATTGCCAATGGACGAGTCTGAAGATGGGTTCGTGAGTGTAGCTGTGGTGGAGAAACGAGTGAGTGAGTTACTGGACGACTCGGATGAAGCAGGGAGAGCAATTAGAGAGCGAGTTATGGTGATGAGTGAAGCTGCCAAGGTCGCAATGAGTGAGGGTGGGTCGTCTCGTAGGGCTTTGGACGAGTTAGCCAAGTCATGGAAACTAGGAAATCCCACTGTCGTCCATCCAGTAGCAGTAGGACTTTAATTTAAACAAAAAATTAATAATTTATGGTTGTTTGTGTAACGTAGACTGAGTACAAGCATCGTGCACATGCGTTGCACGTATTCTTCAAACTGAGTTTATTCTTTACATTAGTTTTGTGATAAACTATTAATGCAATTAATTATAAAAATAATTTAAAAAAAATATCAAAAATACGTTACGTAGAGAAACGTAAAAATTGAGTGGGTAGTTACGGAGAGATTTTAGGGATACTTCAGGAAGAGAGAAAGTGAGAGAAAATCATGGAAGAGATTTAATTTCTTTTCTAAAAGTGAAACGGTTATGTTTTGTTGAGAATAAAATTATTAATTTATCCTTTTTTCAGGGGCAAAAGATGACCATTGTACCCTTTGAAAGTGAAGTTAAACTTTAATAAAAAATAATTTTTTTTAAGGACACCAAAAGTAACAAAGCCTCAAAAAATCCCATTCTCTTAATTAATAGTATAGATATTGTAAAAAAAAATAATAATAAGTTGTTTTTACGGTGAATATCATCCTTACTTAAAATAAGTCAATTTTAAAACCTCTAATCCTAGTAAAAGTTGGTAGAAAATCAACGGTCAAATCAATGCATATTTTGTGGTTGATTTCGGACCAACTTTTGATTGGGCTAAAAATTTTAAATCAAAGTGATTTTTGGTGAAGATGATCTCCCGAGAGGTCACCTTCCTCATAAAAAATCATTCATATTGGTTCATCCTCATGTGGACACTAAGCTATTAAGATTTTCTAGGGGATTTTTGAACCAATGGTTAATTTGTTACAGTCCAACAGACTCGAGTACTCAACCGTCATTTCATTACCCAAACTTTAAGTTTGACACATCAAGGACCCTAACCACAATAGCACAATTTATTTGGGACCAAAAACAAATTAAGTCATAAAAAATTTAGGCATCTTATTTATGGGCTCACAGATTCCGTTTTAATAGATTTTTACAACAAAAATGTCACATTTTCACTTGATGAAATATTTTAACACAATATTGGGTTAAAACTCCTTTTTTAGGGGCAGTTTGACGGAGAAGACTGGCTTTTTTTTAGTTGTAAGCACCGTCCTTCCTTTTTGCGTTTTGTAAAGTAGGTCCTTAGTTTATTTTTTTTTAAATGATAAATTTTGCATACCTAAACTACCCCTCTTTTAGTTTTAAGTATGTGTAATGCAAATTACAATTTGCATAGGCTATTTTTTGTTTTTTTTGTTTTTGTTTTGTTTTGTTTTTTTGACGGACTGTAGCTTTTTTTCTTTTTTTTATTTGTAACTGGATTATGCAAACAGATTGCATACATAAAAACATATGCAATTATAATTTGCATACATAAAAACATATGCAAATTATAATTTGCATACTTAAAAACAATACTTATAATTTGCATTGGCGTTTTTAAATACTTTTGAGCATCTGTACTTTTCAAAGCCTTTATGCAAATAAATTGCATAAGAAAGAAGCCGAAAAACTACTTTTTAAACAATGCAAATTATAATTTGCATAGGCGTTTTACATTTGAGCATCTGCACTTTTCAAAGCCTCTATGCAAACAAATTCCATAAGAAAAAAGTCAAAAAACTATTTTTTACACAATGCAAATTATAAAAATAATGCAAATTATAATTTCATAGGCGTTTTTAAATACTTTTGAGCATCTGCACTTTTCAAAGCCTCTATGCAAACAAATTGCATAAGAAAAAAGCCGAAAAACTACTTTTTAAACAATAAAAACTATAATTTGCATAGTAAAAAACAATGTAAATTATAATTAACATACAATTATTTAAATTTTTAGCTTGTTAAATGGGTTTTTTTTTAGATTTTTTTTTTAATTTGGTATTCATGTCTGATCTTGTTTTACAGATCTTGAAAAATGCTTTACAACGGTATAAATTTTGTTCAAATCCGATTTATATTTTGAAAGTTATAGCCATTTTTATATTAAAATTCATCAATTGGATTTTGCTAACGTGCACCATTGTTATTCAGCAGATGGTTTTTTTGTCTTTTTGCATCATGCTAACATATGCCGAGGACTGTCCGTGCATTAAAAAAAAAGGTTGTCCTCCACGTCAGTTTTTTTACCATGGAAGGGAATCCTACTCATTTTTTGATATTTTAATCTATGAGTTTCGTTAGACTTTAAACAACAAAAAGACGGAGGACGGAGAGGGAGAGGGAGAGGGAGAGGGATTTTCTTAGAGAGATAGAGATAGAGAGATTTTGCACAGGAAGAGATATGCAAGGACCTTTACTAGGGTCGTCCCTGAGATTTACATGGCCATGTGTGAAAATCGAAAAAAGGACCCTTTTTCACATACTAGAAAAAACATTGAAATTCTTGTAGCTTAAGATCTACATAGATAAAAATAATGCATATTAAGAATGTTAACGATGAGATAGAAATGACGGAAGCTGTTATGATTTCTCCTGTACACAGAATATAAATACAAGAGTATGAGAGAAGAAGGGATATCTCTATTTACTGTTTTTATATCTTCAGTACATCACTCATCGTACTAATACAACTCTCTGTAACTTATAGTTATTCATAAGTTCTCAATAACTATTACAAAGGGACCCATATTTATAGGATCGAGATGATAAGCTTGCATGGAGGTGTTGAGACACCTACACTATGGGTGTCACGCAGATGCATGGTGGGCAGCCACCAAAGCACCTGCGTGCTATAACAGCACAGTTTTTGTGGATGATCGCTGCACGATGTAGATCATATTCACAAAACTTATGAATTTCCCAACACTATCAAAAGTTTATTCTATTTTTAAGTCTACTTTTGTCCTATCGATCTCTCTACTTTGTTTTTTGAGGTCCAAAATGGAACGACGTATAACTTCTCACCCATCTCCCGTTTGGTGGTTTGGTGAAAAGGGTAATCTTGATGAAAGAGAAATTATTTTTACTGATTTAAGCAAGAAGGTATTGTTTAGGGGTAGGTGTGATTTTCTCATTATGACCCCGGGATCCCATCTACTGAGTGCCCACATCTAATGGTTTGTTTGGATGGGGGATTCTAATGTAGGGATTCAGTGGGACTAGAGATTCATATTTTCCT
>MVGT01003937.1:70673-85748 GCA_002174775.1 Macleaya cordata | reverse complement strand
GGGGGATTCCAAGGTAGGGATTCAGTGGGGACCAGGGATTCATGTTTCCCTGGTCTGTTTGGCTGCCAAGAATCCCTGGAAACTTGTTTCCCAAGAAAATATGTTTTCCAGCAAATCCCTGTTTTGGAGTCCCACCTCCCCCTTAGAATTTGCTAGAACTCTAAACTAAGGATTCACTATGTATTTACCCAGCTTAATACAGATTACACCCTACAAAATTAAAATAACAAAATAGAGATTTTTCTTAGATTTTAAATGGCAGCCAAATAAACCAAAGGATTCAAGCTTCTAAAGATTCATGGATCCATAGATTCTTTTATGGTTGCCAAATAAACCAAAGGATTCATGTTTGTAGGGATTCATGTTTCCAAGGACTCATATTTTCCTACGAAAACATGAATTCTACATCCAAACATACTATAAAATTACTTTATGAATTGGTACATTTAATGTATTTAGTTGAATGTGTTAGGTTGAGATGATGCCACAGCATAGGTGTCTCATGTTCGGTAAATTAAATAGCATAGCTATAACAATAATGATAAACTTACAGTAAATCTCTACAAAATTTGCTAAAATATAATTGATCGTAGTGTTTATGTGTTGGAGATTAGAGTTTTCCAAACGCAGCGGAAGATTAACGGTTTTAAAAATTAATCTCTAATCTCAATAGATGCTTAACAGTTGTAGGAATCAGGAAGGTTAAAAACTGTTACCTTTGTATCGTGAGACTCGCTGATCTGATTCGCCTGGTAGAAAATTCCTACAACTTTCGTGAAATAGTGAGCCTTCAATTCTGCTCCGAAGTGCCTCAAAAATGATTTTAAGTTCCGACGAGATGATTGTACTGCGAATTTAGGGATTCTTTTCCACAAAATAGAAGTAACTAAAATATAGGACTAGAAGGGAGGAAGGGAGCCAATTATTTCTACAAGGGTGGTCTTTTAGAAATAGCCCATCCCTTATATTTATAAGGGAAGCCCAACCTTTCCTAATCCACTTATAATTAAATCTTTACTGGGCCTCACATAATTACTGGCTAATTATTTTATTTTCTAAATCATTATAACTCTTATAATATTAAAAATAAATAATAATTACAAGTTGGTCCACCAAGAACTTGTAATTGAACCCTCCAGTTAATGTGCAGACTTGTCCCTCCCTCCAAGATTTGATTAAAATTTAGTTTTGTTAAGTATTTTGAAGGAAAAAATTTATATTCTAGCATATATCTTCTAAAGTAACCAAGTGTGGATATTTGTAATCATATTGGTGTTATCTTGATTTCTAAACCCTTGGATTACCTAGGAAGGAAGGGGCTTAAATTCAAAAAGGCTTTCCCTTATTTTTAAAATTCAAATAAAAGTAAAGTGAATAAATACCTAAAATTAGATAATTAAAAATAAATATATCTAATAAAAGGTATAGTGTGGAGCCCACTTGGTTGGAGTCGTTGGGAATTAAAGGAGAGGCAAAGAGAAAGATCGACCCCTGGTCCCCTCCATACGTGCTAGCAATACATATCTCTTAGGCTGTGTTTGATAGCATTCGAATTCCATGGAAATGGGTTAGTTCCGCGGAAACAATACAAATTCCGCCGTTTGTTTACATTTTTAATTCCACGGAAATGGGGGCCCAGTTACTTAAAAGCGTGGCTAATGGTTAGTTTTTAAGGTAATTCCATGGAATAGACTTCCTTGGCCCCCCCAAGGAATTAATTCCGTGGAAGTGGTGGAAATGAACCTATTTCCGCCGAATATATTTCCTTGCTATCAAACATAGCCTTAAGGATTTAGTTTAATAGAAAATATTCCAATTTGAATTAGATTTAGATTGTTATCTTATTAAGATTCACCCAAATTCCAGGTAGGGGTTAATCCCTAGTACAAAACCTACTTTTGAAATCATATATTTTTATCATTTATGCATGTTTTAGTTATTGAATACCATACATATTTTAGATTATCATGTGATGATAAAATGAATGGTGAAATCATGTGTTATTATTCATGAAAGATGTGAAAAATAATAAATAATTATTGTTACAAGAACAAAGATTTGTCTGTAAATGTAGTTCCCGCGGAAGATGGTTTTGATAACTATGGTTGGCTCACAGGAATAAGCCATGATTGTGATGATTAATAAAATAATAAGTAAACTTCTATTTGTGACGTTTCTGATTTAAAAACCGTAGTGAAATCACGCAGAAAAAGTGGTCACAACCAATGTTTTAAAAACCGGACCGAACCGGCCGGTTCAACCAGAAAACCGGTGACTCGGTCCAAAAACCGGGTTGGTTCAACACCGACCCAGTAATTTTTTAAAAAACCTGTCTTTTTTGCTTGAACCAGTTGACCCGGACGGTTGAACCAGAAACCTAAGTGAACCGTCCGATTTTTTTACTGGGTCTTAATATATATATTTTAAAAAATTGCATCTAAAAAGGTTTGAACCTAGGAACTTTGAGTAATGGACTTTTTTACCATCTAGGCTAGGTAGCTTTTGTTGTTTACTTTCATAAGATTTTCTATTTATAATATATTACTCCTGTTTATAATATACAATTCTTTAGTGGGTTATTTGGGTCAACCCACTAGTTGACCTGATTTGACCCAACCCAATGACTTTTTCGGTTCAATGACCGGACCGATTTTTAAAACATTGGTCACAACAACAGTATTCATTCATACAGCAACGTTTTCTGACATTTCAGCAACGTTTATTTGGCGACTTAATTACAACTATCATATGTTTTTGTTACATACAAACATCATTTGCCTACGTTATGATATTTTTATGCATTCCCATTTATTGTACATACAAGCATGATCATTATATTAGTTTTGATTAATCTCCACTGAGTTTGCTCACCCCACAATTCTAATCCCCCATAGTGATTGTGGAGAGCAGCTAGCACGGGTTCAGAGATCGAAGATCATCAGGTATAAACAGGAAATTCAATCATTTAGATTCTTAGTAGGTTCCACTACTTTGATTGAACATTAGTTTAATAATTCAGAGTTTTATTTAGTTAGACATTATGTTATTTCGTTTCAGTTATACTGTGATTTTCTGGGTATGATTGGGTAATTTTATGATTTCTCCTGAATTTTAAATCAAAATAGACTCGGTTTGGCTTGAATTATTCGTAAGAGATAGGTTATTTATTATTTGTTGGTTTAAATTTATCGTTGATGCATGTATAATGTATACAAGTAGATGTGGAAGTATTATGCTAGCAATTAGGTCCAAAAAGCTACTACTGATTTAAAAAGACAGTCTTGATGACATATTGAATAAATCACATTTATGACATATTAAACATAGTAGTTGACTGGTATACATGTATGTATACCAAACTCAGTACTGCATGAAATGTCTACTTGAATAATATACCATGAAGGAAAGATTTTTGATGTGTGAAATAAGCGTACGTGCTAGAAGTCGAAGCAGTTGTGTTCTTGTATTTTGTTTTTATTTTTATTTTTATTTTTATTTAATTAATTTAAAAAAAAGTTAATAAATATGTAAACATATGAAATATAATAAATAAAAGTTGAAAATGTGAGGGAAAAAAAGGGATGCACTAGGCTCACAAAAAGTATGAATGACTTTTCAGAGTTCATCCTTGATAATGAGCTGATTGATTTGCCGTAAAAGGAGGCTAGATACACTTGGACGAGTGGCCAAACCAACCCTTCTCTTTGCCCTCATCTCATCTGATTTTGAGAACAAATTCCCTTTTGTTTCTCAGACGGCCCAACCTAGGCCAACTTCATATCATCTTCCTCTACTCCTTGACATTTATGACCCTTAGTGGGGGCCATTTCCTTTTAGGTTTGAAATAATGTGGCTTCGTGAGAAATTTTTTTTGACAAATTACGGGTGTGGTGGGAATCTTTTTCTTTTGTAAGTACTCCTAGCTCAATTATATGGCAAAAATTAAAGGCACTCAAAGAAAACATAAAAAAGTGGAACAAGGAAGAGCTAGGCAATCTTAACATTAAGTCACGAAAGTTATTCAACAATGTGACTTATTATTTGGACAGATTAGAGGAGGTTCAGATGCTTAATGATCAACAAAGACTGCAGAGAGTAAAAGACAAGGCAGAGTCAGGGAAAATTGAAGACATGATTGAGATGTCTTGGAAGCAAAAAGGTAGAGTTCATTGGTTGAAACTTGAAAGTGGGAGATAGAAACACTTCTTTTTTTCATAAAACAACCTCATCGAGAAGAAGATGCAATCGTATACAACAACTTTATGTGGAAGGAAAACTGGTCACAGATAGGAAAATTCTCAAGAACATATTATCAACTTGTATACAAATTTGTTTAAAAAGGAAATAAAAAATAGGCCGGAAATTGATGACCTTGAGTTCAATTTGCAAGAATTTGTGGCCCACATAACCCACTATGATGATCCATTGAGTTTGCAAACCATGGGTTTTGTGTAAACCTAATCCCTTAGGCCCGTAAGTTATTGGGACTATCTTATTTTATTGTGTAGGAAAACACCCAATTCCTACTTATGATGGAATAGGTAGTATATAAGTATTAGGTGTGATTAGGGTTCTTACTCTCACCCAATTCTAGTGCCTAAAACTCTCCATCAGTTTTATGAACACTGCTATGCTAAGTGGTGTTCGAAGTTTGGTGTGGAAAAAAATAGCCTCTGGTACTCTTATCATTGCTGAAAAATTTGGGGTGGCAAACTCAAATTGGTACCCGGATCCGGTTAAAACTTCACATGGTTTATCTTGTTGGAAGAGCATAGCTTCGTTTGCTCCCCTTGTAGCAAGATTTTTACAACCATGTCTTCAATCGCGTAATAGGCAAATTTTATTCTGGTTTGATACTTGGATTGGGGACAGACCTTTTAGACTAGTTGCTCCACTTTTATTCAATCTATCTCTGGCGATGGTTGAGATGCTGCCACAGCTAGCTTTTAGGTAACACATGAAATGCATTAAGGGATTGATTTTTAGAGAGGATAATCTAAATAGTGAGGAGAATATACTTACCTGAAATCAGCCAGTTCTCTTCTAACCTCTTAAATCTGTCCTTATAAATCAATGGTTAGAATAAAAATTTAAAACTTATCAAATTTTAAGAGCTAATTTGAGAGGATAAGAAGTTTTAGAACGAGTTGATTTTTTAATATAATAATACGCATTGTACGTAGACCCTGCATGCCGGGTTATATAAGAGCTATATAAGGGTGGCTATATAACCCTAACTCTATAGTTATTGTGTACGCGTACTTATTAAATCGGTGCGGTCTGAATGTCATATATTGCTCTGAACAAAATTTGGAATTAATATAAGACCACCCAACAGCCGATCGACCAGTAATATTCTGGTTATAATTATTTTTTCTCTGCAACAACCAAAAATGGAGAAATTTGATACCATAGTACTGTATCCTTCACCGGGGATGGGCCATCTGATCTCCATGGTTGAACTTGGTAAGCTCATACTCACTCACCACCCTTCATTTTCTATCATTATTTTCATCACAAACGCTCCTTACAACACCGGCTCCACCGCTGCATACATCAACCGTGTCTCCGAAACCACCCCATCAATCCTCTTCCACCACCTCCCCACCATCTCTCTCCCTCTTGACTCAACTATTGAATCTCCCCACCTAGAAACCCTAGTTTTCAAACTCCTTCATCTCAACAACCCAAACATCCATCAAGCTCTCCAAACCATTTCCCAATCCTCTACGATCCGATCATTCATTATCGATTTCTTCTGTTACCCTTCTCTTGATGTTGCTCACAACCTCAACATCCCAACTTACTATTTCTTCACCTCTGGTGCTGCTGTACTTTCAGTCTTTTTTTACTTACCCACTCTTCACAAAACCACCACAAAAAGCTTCAAAGACCTCGAAGCCAATCTCGAAATCCCGGGTTTGCCTACCATCCCACCTTCTGATATGATCAAGCCTACGCTCGACCGCACAGATGAAGCTTACACTGGCTTCTTAGAAACGACTATCTCTCTTCCCCGCTCACAAGGAATCATCGTTAACTCGTTCGAATCACTCGAGCCTCGACCGATCAAAGCGATATCCGACGGTCTATGTGTTCCCGATGCTCCGACGCCACCAGTTTACTACATCGGACCGTTGATTGCTAGTACTAATGATGGTCGAATGAGTACTGGTGGTGATAAATCGGAGTGTTTAAAGTGGCTTGACTCACAACCGAGTCGAAGCGTTGTGTTCTTGTGTTTCGGTAGCTTAGGATTGTTTAGTGCAACTCAGTTGAAGGAAATTGCTGTTGGGTTGGAGAAGAGTTGTCAGAGATTCTTGTGGGTGGTGCGTAGTCCACCCACAGAAGATAAAACGAAGCGCTTTTTAGCACCACCAGAACCTAATCTAGTCGTTCTATTGCCTGACGGGTTCTTGGATAGGACAAGGGACAGAGGTCTAGTAGTGAAGTCGTGGGCCCCACAAGTTGCGGTACTGAGTCATAAATCGGTGGGTGGGTTCGTGACTCACTGCGGGTGGAACTCAGTTTTGGAAGCAGTGTGTGCGGGTGTTCCGATGGTGGCATGGCCGCTCTACGCGGAGCAACGACTGAATAAGCCGGTGTTGGTTGAGGACATGAAGCTCGCATTGCCAATGGAAGAGTCCGAAGGTGGGCTCGTGAGTGCAGTTGAGGTGGAGAAACGAGTGAGTGAGTTAATGGACGACTCGGATGAAGCAGGCAGAGCAATTAGAGAGCGAGTAATGGTGATGAGTGAAGCTGCCAAGGTCGCAATGAGTGAGGGTGGGTCGTCTCGTAGGGCTTTGGACGAGTTAGTCGAGTCATGGAAACTAGGAAATCTCACTGTCCATCCAGTAGGACTTTAATTTTAAATAATTTAATAGTTTGTGGTGGTGAATCGGTGATGTATTTTTAATTTTTTTTTTCTATGAAGAAAGGAAGTAATTGAAGTTATTAAACTAAACCGAGTTTGTATGAGTCACTCTGTAATCTACATGAATGATGATAAGCTTACTAAGTTAAAAGACCTAATTCCAATACAATTCAAAGTCTCGAAGGGTAAATGACTCAGCATTTGTAATTTCAGAAACAGCTGTATTGCAAAATTCATTTTGAATCGATAAGCACCAGACTCGGTTTCAGAAAAAAAATGCCATAACTAGGGTTCATAAGATCAATCGCAATCCCCCCTATTAGCAAACTTTATATCAAATACTCATTGATCATCAACAAAATCTCTTCAGTCAGAGTAAAGAATGCGAAGGTTTACGACCTTAATCTTCTTCTTTTAAAGGAACAAGAACAACAATAGAATTCAGATTCTGTTGGAGCAGGGGAAAAAAAAAAAGTATATAGAAGAAAGAAACTACTGTATATGGGATGTCTTCAAATCCCTAAGATTGTCCTTATCTGATCAGGTGGATAACTTGCCAAAGACTTGGGGTCTGGGTAGCAGTTCTTGGGATCCATGACAGCTTTGTAAATGAGTTCATAAGCATCTGCAAGTGACCTTGCCACCCGGATGCAAGCTTCCGAACGCAGTCGAGGGACCTGCATCTGCTCAAATTCTGGAAGGGAGGAACCGTCAAGAACGAGACCAAAGAAAGCCCTCAAACACTCTGAAAGTGAGGCTGGTGACATGTTCTCTACCTCCGCTAATGGTGGCAACTGAGTGATAGGATTACTGTTTTCCTCGTTGACCAAACTCTGGATGCAAGAGATCTTGTTTGACAAACCACATTTCCTTAGGATGGAATCAACCTCTTTTTCCACGAGAGCATTTACATGTTTCTCAATCATGGATCCGAGGTTCTTCACATATTCCCTGGCAACATCATGTCCCAGCAATGGTTGTTGGATGGCAGACAAGCAGTTGATTAGGAAGATCTTTGATGGCATTTCATTATTCTGCATGCATGAACCCAGTAACTAGATGTTATTTCGAGACAGAGAGAGACAGAGAGAAGGTGTACCAAAGTAGTAACCAGATCAGCATAGTCAACAAAGGAATTTTTCTATCAAATTACAGGATTTCAATGAGCAACGCAGTGGAGGAAGACGGAACCATTTGTAACTAACCTGAGAAGATGAGTTCGAACTGCTGTTGGTCAAAATGGCATCCACTGACGTTGAAGAATCTGTACTGAATTGGCCTGAACCAGAACTTGTTCTACTTCTCCTTAATGAATTGATTACTCTTTTGGATTTATGTGCCTCCGCTGCTTGCTCACACATCTGTGACAAAGTACTGGATCAAAATATTACTCAAAATGAACCATACAAAAAAAAGATGATGTAGGTCCTCAACTAAAAGGGTTGTGTCACAGCTAAGTGGACCAACTGACTCGCATAATGCTGAGCTAGCCTTGTGCAAGGAAATAAGAGAAATATAGAGAATAACGAGAATAAAGTACTAAAATCAAGTTAGCGTCTAATCTATAATACTGAAATCTGCAGTTTCAAGACTTGCTTATTCAGGTTAGCTCTCTGGGTGTGCAACTCAACTCACCAACTCTCATGAGTCAATTGGAGCAAGTAGATACAAGCCATTTGCAACCTAATAGCTCTAACCAAATAAAACTCAACAATACAATATACAATGCAATATCATGGTATATTTCTCTATTATAAGGCCCAGGAGAAGAAACACGAAAAGACATGCAAGTAAATGCCATTTAAACATGAACAGATGAAGTATACCTGTACTACTGGATCTAGTAAAGCAGAAATCACTGGGTCAAAGCCAGGCTTCTTTCCTGAAGCAGGAACCATCATGCTGTTGTAAGTGTCAATTATTTCTAGCAATACAGAGACTCCTTCCATCACTGCTGGTGGAGGTGACAGATCAACTGCAACAAGGGGAGGGTACCGCATAATTTTGTCTCCTCTAGTCTTCAGGATATCAAAGAAAGTTTGTTGAGCAGCATCCTTGAGTAGCCAAAGTGTATTACAAAGAGCTGTTTCTCTGCTGAGCAAGTCTGAAACCTATGGAAGAATAACCAGAAGTGAGCGAAAGAAAAATTAAGCAGCATGAGTAAGGGGATTGTGTTTAACTCACAGTGTAGCAGTAGAACTCCAGTGTATGGCTAAGTTTATATGCAATTATAAGACTAGGTTGAGACTGCAGAACTTGCTCAACTCTCACTTTAAATGGCCGACAAACCCCTTCAAATATTCTATCCAGAACAAATGTTACGTCAGATTCAGTGTTTGTAGATTCACTTTCAGTGTTTTTTAAGAATCGCCGAGCAGTTGGTCCAGTATCTACCACTGCATCTGGATCAAGTAACACGAAGACAAGCTCTCTTTCAGAAGCCAAGGCCTACTTAGAGCACAAAAGAGACATCCATCAGTGCTATTACAAGACTATAAGTAGGTAGCAACAGAAGGGAGGGAACCAGACCTGATGTAGCCACCCCAACATATCACCTACATAACGTAAAGGGTCATGAGCATGCACTTCAATTGGTCTTGGGAGTCCACCTGGTCCTCCACGTGTAAGAGCACTTATAAACCTTCTAAATAATGCATTATGCCTCATATTTGCTACCTGAATGATGCCCAAATAATGTCAAAAGCCTATAACCTGAGAATTTGCAAGGCTACAGAAAATTATGCATCGTAAACATAAGCACCTCTTCTGCGCAGTACTTAAAAAGGACCGGCCTTTCTTTAAGGCACCTGACAGCTGTCTTAAGAAGCTCACTAACTTCAGGATTATCACTGTCACCCAATCTTCTACATTCAGCCTGAACCCATCTGCAAAAGAAAGAGCCATGAAATCTCCTTACTAAATGAACCATGAAATGAAAATGGAGTGAATAAATTTGAAAAGGATAGATCTGGTGGGCAAAAGTCAATAATTGGCACAAGACGGAAGCTCCAAAATAAATAAATATAGGAACCTAACAGAAAATCAAGGCAAAACCTGAAATCTGGGATTAATTTGAAATCTTGAAAATTTAAAAAGCAGAATCCAAGGGCTTCACACCCTTACCAACGGTATCTCAATGTGGTGATTCAAGGAATCACTCTCTGAAGGCTTCACACTTTCCCCAGTGGCATCTCACCATGACGGCACACTTAATCTTACTTATAAATTTCTCCTAAAATTCTCTCTACCTTTCCCTCCCCCTGAAGCAATCATTATAAGTATCCATACACATACATCCATGTCTCTTAAAACCTGTACAAAGAATTTCTACCAGATTTTAAACAGAGACTCCCCCTCCAAAAATTCTCTCTCTACCTTCCCCGCCCTCCCCCCTAAAACAACTGTTATAATTATCCATACATATACATCCACTGAGAAAAGGGCTTAAAAGGTTTTACATGCTTCAGTAAGTTTCTCTAGTTTTGGAGAAGCTTCACCTGCAAAGGCGCTCATAAGCTCCTTCTTGGTATACAGCCATCATATCCATCAGCTCCAGACCTGCTCGCTGGAAACAAGTTCTTGGATAAGTTAAAAAAAGGTGCAAGCAATATGTTTAAACAAAAAGGTGCAAGTAATATATATTTTAGGAGCACATTTTCATTTCAAATGTGAAGTTGTTCAAACAATACCAAAAAAAAAAAAGGTTATTGAAAGCATACAAAAAGAAAAGGAGTCCTTTTAAGTGGAATTGAAGTTCAGGTGCACATCAGCAAACTGCGGTTTGCAACAATTTTGGCTTACATATTTTAGAAATAGGAGCACTCTTGTACTTTGGAATAGGAGCATTTCTGACTCTTAGTTTTGTTTGCACAGAAAATGAATAATAAAGTGATTAAGGCAGGAGTAAAACAATCTCTATTGCTACCTGCTCGATTAGTGGGGGATATGAGAGAGGAGGTTCTAGTATTCTACTACTTTCAGCCAGAACCAGCCTATGCACCAACTATCTGTTCCACTCTTTAGTTTTACCTATGCAATGGCATACTAGATTAGGCAACCGCCTATTTCAGTTGTGTACATTATTCCCAATTCACAGTCAGTCTAGTGTTTATACTGTGAACTTTGTAGTTCGCCGGTTCGGACAACATCATCAGGGTACTTATAAGCCTCTTTGTTTTTTTGATGAAGATATGAGCTATTTTGTGATAATCGTCTTTGGAACAAGCTACTTCAATTCATTCAGATATTTGAAACAAGTTACTTCAATTCATTCAGATGTTTGGGACAAGTTACTTCTAGCACTCCTATTTTGTTTAGTGCTCATTATTTTGTTATTTTTGTGCATGACTTCTCCCATATAACTTGGTTTCTCTGATGAAATATAGATCTGAATTGTTTGATACTTTTAAACGTTCAATGCTGAGATTGTTGTATTGATTTCTTCAACCCATGCGAATAACAAGGAACCTTTTGTTTTACTCGATTTCAATCAATAAAGCACGTGTAGTAAGTAGGGAAATTTCTTGTGTACTTTGTTACACTTGAGAGATTTTGCTTCAAATTTTGTACCCACATAAACAATTCCCTATCATAATTACGAGGTACACATTTTCAAACCAATTCCTGTCTCATTTATTCCATGTAATATTGACAATAAGCAGAGAAAACCCATTGATTCTATAATCAATCCCATGAAAGAAAGGCATAATTGATAATTTGGTGGCTAAGAGCTTAAATCATTTATTCCAAATATTTATGATCAAAGACATTTTCAACCTTGTTTAGCTAACCCACAAATTTTTCGGTATCTAATTTACTATCATACTCCATAAAATCCACTTTAATTCCTCCATATTGGTTGGTTCCTATAATGGGAAGAAAATGATCAAAATTACCACAAAGTTGCATCAGGATTGTGTTGTCCCCCTTGACTGGGAGACAACAATGGTAATCAAGTGATAGCCTAACAAATAGTCACTTAAGAGAGGAGAAGGTGATCCATTGTCATACAGGTCCTGAGGCTAATGCCATGGTGGTGGTCTGTGTGGGCGTCATGGAGGATAGGGAGAAGTAAGTGCACTGTCCATCCATTGTCCAAAGAATAGGTTTTATAAAAACCCTGATTATGGCCATAAAAATGGTGTTGCATTGGGGAGTTTATGGATTGCGGAGATCTTGAAATAGTGGCAAAAGGATGGAGATAGTGCGCCTGTTGTAGCCAATGTGGTTGTGCTTCACAGCCTTCCTCCTCTTCCAACAACTAATCCTACTTGAACTGAAATGAGAAAAAGGTATGTATTCTTCTTCATCGACCATGGTATAGGGATGACTATACCATGACCTCGAGAACTAGATTTCTCATTTTGGTCAGCTTAGAAAGTGAGACCTAATAGGGAACGGTCCGAACGGTTATCTTCAATGTCGACTAATGACCTAAATCTCCAACATCACAAGTACATAAAAGGCATGCCAGCCTATATAGAAGATACATACATGTACATATAGAACAACTTGATGTCTACAATGATGTATGGTCATTTGGACCACATGGAAGAGGATGATGTCCTCACCATGAATATCATCTTCACAATATTCAGGTCATTCATAAACATCCAATCCTGAATCAAAGTTAACAGTGAAATAGATAATACAAAATGCTTGAGAATATGATCTTGGTAGGGTTAAAAGTACCGGAAATAGATATGTTTTTTCCTTTGTACATAATCTCCACATCATCTTCACCAAGAAACTCAAACGAGTTGATTCATTTTTCATGTGGCTGACGGCAATGTGTCAATTTAGGCTACTCCATTATATATAAAAATATATAAGATGAGAGAGAGAGAGAGAGAGAGAGAGAGAGAGAGAGAGAGAGAGCACCTGATGATGTGTCCTGAGTAGTAACTTGCAGTTGGCATGAATTTCTTGAACATGAGAAAGAGCCTTAAAAAAGTTTTCATTCAGGTCTTCTTCCCTTAATGCAGTTATCTGAAAGAGAAGAAGTACCAATTACCCACTTCGATATTTGAAGCATAGCAATGTGAAAATGCTTTTAGCAAATGAAGGAAACAACGAAATTGTATTTATTTATTAAGAACCCATTAGTAATGGGGAGACAGGCAGAGGAGATGGAGAATTATAAAAGCACATCATCCATCATAACATA
Organism: Macleaya cordata; assembly: GCA_002174775.1. Classification (NCBI taxonomy): domain Eukaryota; kingdom Viridiplantae; phylum Streptophyta; class Magnoliopsida; order Ranunculales; family Papaveraceae; genus Macleaya; species Macleaya cordata. The sequence continues at coordinate 72,708 of MVGT01003937.1, read as the reverse complement.
ATTAATGTACATTACCTCTTCGTTAGAAAGCTGGTAGTCTCGAAGAAAGCAGGAGACAATCTCTTGACGTTGGGTAGTGATCTCAAGCTCCTGTTTGAGCCTCTCCGTGGTACTGATGATATCCCCAGTACTCGCACTGCAACTGTTCAGTGCCTTGGCAATACTGAGAAAGCAATTGCAAAAGGTAAATAAAGGTGTAAAATATATATATATATATATATATATATATATATTAAAAATTTTCTTAGAGCTATTATCATTTTGTTTTTGATGGGTAGGTAAGTTGATCGCATAGGGTTCTGGATTTCGGATTAAGGATCCAAATCTTCATCACAGAGGTTTTTCAGTTGGAAAAAAAAACTCAATTGAAAAACTTAAAAACATACTTACTTATCACAGCATTCGGCTAGGGCATTAACTTCTTCCTCAACTCGATCCAACGCCTGTTGGGCGGAATTGGAGGCAGAGAGAAATTCATGGTTGATGGAAAGAGATCGCTTCTCGATTGTGGATCTGAGATTCCTACGAGACTGAGGTGTGTTGTCTGTGTAGAAAGATGAGAGAGTGTTGAGGGAAGCTAATAGATCTGGTGAATCAGTTCGAGACTCCAAAACCTTCTTTAGCTTCCGTGACAATCCTGGAGCAAGAGTTACCGCCATGCCTGCCTGCCTGCCTGAACAACCCCTCCTTGACGACGCTTCTCTTCTCTTCTCTTACCTGCCGGAACACGGCGACTGCTTTATACGAAGCCCTAACCAGCAATTCCCCACATACTATTACCGTCCGTTCTCTCTTCCCCTGTGCTATTTCTCTCTTCCCGTCGGTTCTATTGCGAAATGAGAAAGAAAGGAGGTGATCAACGACTACGGGGTCCCCATGTTTAAGAAACGGGGCATTTGAGAACCGGGTAAACCCGATCATATTTGATCTCTTACCACCCGGTTAAAAAAACACAATTTAAAATCATATTTGAGGTCACGAGTAATGGAGGAACCCCAGATTTGCACTCCAAACACTACCTCGGATTATAAAATTAGTGTGGGGTCTAATTTCGGTCTAACTTTAGTCTAAAATCGAATTTTATAATCTAAGGTATTAGTTGGGATGCAAATCCAGGATTCCTGTATTTTGAGGTCCATGTAGTATTTTCCTATTTCGAGTAGCTGAAATGCTATAGGAATTCCAGATTTGTACCCTAAATAATACCTCAGGTTATAAATTCTGATCATATTTGATCTCTTTCCACCCGGTTAAAAAAACATAATTTAAAATGAGAAACAAATTTTGACCCCCTAGCATTACATCCCAATAAACAAATTTAGGGTGTGCCCCTAGATAATAAAAAATTATTATTTTTAAAATCTGGGTTTTGTTTGAAAAATAGGTCAAATTTTTTAACCCATTTCTCCTATCAAAACCAGATCTGGAAGAGGAGGAGAAGAAGAAGAAAAAAAAAAGGAAGAAAAAGGGACAAAGAAAAGGACGGCACGGCGACGACACTGGTTGTCGTGTCGTCGTCGTGACGTCGCCGTGAAGTAGCTTTGCTGTCACGGGAATCCAATTTAGACTAGGTTTATACCTAATTTAGACCTATTTTTGAACGATTTCAGACAAAATGTAGACTCTAACATCGTCATCGCCATGTCGTCGTCATGACGTCGTCTTCTTCTATTTCTCCTTCTTCTTTTTCTTCTTCTTCTTCCTCTTGTTTTATTCTGTTAACCCAAATTTAAATTTTAGATCTGGGAGAGGAGGAAGAGGAAGAAGAAAAAAATTGTAACGCCCCAATTTGAAACTCACAATCTCTAAGAATTGAGTCGCATCTCGAGGCGTTAGGCTAATTATACAAGGTGACTAATTAGTACTAAACAAACCTAAACAAGATTTACAAACCTAATCAGAGTTAAACTAATGCAGCTATCCATATCACTAATCACCTCAAAATATGACTAGGGCGAACGAAAAATTCGCCAGAGTCTCCCCTGTAATTTCAGGGTTCTCAACCTGTAATAAACCTGTAGAAGAGATGATTTAT
>MVGT01003937.1:33477-68255 GCA_002174775.1 Macleaya cordata | reverse complement strand
TCCTTCTCCTTCTCTCCTTTTCTTTCTCTCCTTCCCTTTCTCTCACCGTATCTCTCTCTGTCGATTTATAAGAGAGATTTCTCTCTGATTCCTAAACAAACTAGGCGGTGGGTAAAAGGGGGTTAGATATATCCATATGGGTTATGCTACGGTGTAGCTCATGCATACACCTTATATGTATACCCTAGAATAATTTATAAAATTACTCATAAATACATCACCCAATACATACCAATACATATATATAGTATATATACACAATTAAATAATATTTAATGGTCAAAATCACAGTCAAAATCGCGGGTACCTTCGGTACCGATCCAAACCGTGTTCCGGGCCTCGATTTGGGATCAATTAGTGTCCGATTTTCGCGCATGAATAGTCAAAATTGCATAACTTTTCGAGATCTACCCAATTGTATGGTTCGATTCTTCAAATTATGCTCCGAATAAAAACTCATTATTAAATGCTAGGCTTAATTATTTTGGGTCGTTACAAAAATGAACAAGAAGAAAATAAGGAAGAAGAAAAAGACATAACAACGATGGCACTGGGCCGTCGTGTTGTCGTCGTGCCGTCGTGCGTCGCCGTGAAGTAACTTTGTTGTCACGGAGATCCTGCTTAGGCCAGATTTAGACAGAATTTAGACCCGATATATACCTAATTTCGACTGAATTTAGACACTAACGTCGTCGTCGCCATGCCGTCGTACTGTCGTCTTCTTCTTCCTCTTATTTTTCATCCATTAACCCAGATTTGGGTTTTCTAATGTAAAATGGGTTAAAAATCCAATCCATTTTCTAAACTAACCCAAATCAAATATATTTTTTTATTGAAAACAAGGTTCCACCCCAAATTATTTAATCAGGGTATTATTTGGTGTCAAATCCTAGGGTTCCTATAGCCTTACCCATGGAATTAATGTTCGGTCAAAGTTTATTACAATTGGATTTACTTCAATAAAGTAACCAGAGTTATTGCTTGGGGTGTAATTCCAAAGTTCCTGTAGTATTGCTCAATCATATTTGAAGTCAGGAGTAATGCGGGAACCCGAATTTACACCCCAAACACTATCTCGGATTATAAAATTGATGTGGGGATCTAATTTCTGTCTAACTTCGATCTAAAGTAGATCTAAAGTTGAATTTTATAATCTAAGGTATTAGTTGGGATGCAAATCTATGATAACTGTAGCATTTCACTAAGGTCAGAAGGTGCAAAAGAATTAATTGGGATAAGTTGGGGTCACTTTTTGAGGTCCCTATAGCATTTTCCTATTTCGAGTAAATGAAATGCTACAAGAACCCCGAATTAGCACTCCAAACAATACCTCAGAGCTCAGATTATAAAATTCGACTTTAGACCCCCCACACCAATTTTATAATCTGAAGTATTATTCGGGGTACAAATCCGAGATTCTTGTAGCATTACTTAGTAGGGTAGATGGGAACCCTTTGTGGATCCTGAATTTCCACAATTTTAGAACGGCACAAACAGTTCTAAAAATGTGAACTCCCCAACCCGGAAAGGGAAATGCCTTCAAATAAACATGGCTGATTCATGTGTATTTATATACATGTGGTATATATGTGAATCCCACGTGTTAATCTTAATTAAGCCAATTGCTTTTTTTGAGGCTCTTAACATTCAAAACCTTTAGAAATATATTTTTTCTCACAAAATATATAAGGATATTATTGTAACTTTTTGCCCCTTAAAATTGGACAATATAGACATTTCACCTAAATCTTCATCACTTCCTTAAATTTCTTTCCCACGATTTTCTCGATCTTAATTATCTTCAAATCCTCTCTTTTTAACATCAAGATTTTTTCTATATATTCAATTAAAAATTTAAAACTGTTAAAACTCATTTATTTTCTCCAGGATATTCTCCTAAGATTATTCTCTCCCCTCTCCCTACGATTTTTTTATCAATATTCACTTCCTTTTTCCTATAATTATAATAACTCCGAGCATAAAGAACATATGCAACATACATGCACGATGCTTATTTTTTTTAAATGGGATTGCCCAAGTTACATTAAAACGTAGATACACGTAGACCTGGCGATGGACTAGGGCTAGGGTTGTCGGGTTAACGCAAACAAAAGACTCAACCCTAACCCGTTTATTAATCGAGTCAATTTTTCCACCCCTAGCCTTAGCTTGAGTAACCATAATCCTAACTCTAATAACCCAAGTAATATTAAAAATAATATTTTTTATTATTATATATCAAATAGTTTAAAGTGGAAGTCAAAAAGTTTAAATTTTTTTTATTTTTAATCCTAAAATGTTTAAAGTTTAAAACTCGAAATAAAAAAGTTATAAAGTAGATGTTAAAAAATAATATAAAGAACAATAAAAGAGAAAATATTAATAATTAGGGCATTTTAAAAAACATAAATTTAAAAGTTCTAATAAAAAAATAGTGGGTTGCGCGCAGGTTTGACGGGTCAACTCGAATTTTCAATGGATTAAAATATGTCAACCCTAACCCGAGTCGTGCAATTATTAAGTTGGGTCGAGTTAAAGCTGATTTTGCCACATCTAGATACACGTAATAGGCGTGTGAAAAGCTCAGAGAAACTGCACATCATCACCATTACTAATGGATCCCATATGTTAATGCTTTTATATTTACATCCACAAAAAGTATGTTTTAAAATACACATAAAATACCAACAATTTTCTCAATAGTAATTTTATTATTATAACAATAACTTCATAGTTTGTTTACTAAGGGCAAGTTTAGTGGACACTATTAAAATTGAGGGTTGACACCCTAAAAATGGGGATTTGAGGCTTGAGGTGTTCTGGATGCACCATTATAAGTGAGGGTTCAATGGAGTATCTATTGATCGACAGACAGTCTACTGATCAATCCTTTTGTATTTAAAATCTAATTGATAGTATTAGGCACATATATAAGGGGTTTTTGTAGTCAAATATGATTTTAGGGCAATTTAGTTGCTGGTATTTGAAGATTTGTGATTTTTTTAATGAAATTGGGAACCAAGCCTCAATGTGCATCACTATGAATTCCAACTAGGTTAGCACCCATAAGGGCACCCTTCATCGACCCAGCCCCAAAATTTATTAAGAAAAAATAGAAACAAACAAAAGCAGGGGACATACGACTAAAACCCCTGCACAGAAAAAACGACAACCAGAAAAGACCCTAAAGCCTAAATCTATAAGAAGGCTTAAAATCCATATCGCGACAAATGAACGAAAAAACTGTAGGAGGAGCCGAGTGCTACCACTGATGATCCATCAAACCCTCACCTATACTAGCTAAACAATCCGCCGCGCCATTCCCTTCCCTGAAAATGTGAGAACATCGAAAGTTGAAATTGTGAAGTTTGACCAAACAATTGTGCCAAGATATACACAGTGGCCAGGGAACTAATTGAGAATTCTTAAGAGCTGAAATAACGAAAATAAAGTCACATTCCAACCATAAATTTGTCCAACCCTTTTAGTAGCGTAATTCACTGCAAAGATAACTGTCGAAAGCTCCGCAAATATGGAGGTCTGATAACCCAACGGACTAGCAAAATACCCCAACACCCAACAATGATGGTTACGAAAAACACCACCATAGCCAGAATTACCTGGATTACATCGAGAGCCACCATCTGTGTTAATCTTAGTCCAGCCACGTAGAGGAGGATACCACTGAACCCTAACAACCTTAGGAGCCTTCCGCAAACCCGGATCAATATGAAAAAACTGAAGAATTCTGGCCTCAAATGAAGAACTGTCTGCATAACTAGAAATTCATCTTCTTGACTCAAAAGTCAGGTGACGAATCCACCTACAAATATTGCGGTCCAAAACAGATTCACCATCAAACAGATGCCTGTTAAGGACTTCCCAGATCACCTAAAAGGCAGAAAAAATAGCAGTGAGGAAAATATTCTCCACTGAAGGACTAAAAATAGATGAGGCCACACCCTCAAGGATAGTAAAAATTGAAGTACAATCTATCTGACGACCAAACACAATACCAAGCCAACGCGTAATGGATTATTTTACTAAAATGCCCTTATTAGGGATAATTAGCGATATACCCTCAAAAATTTAATTGTGTTTGCGATATACCTCTATTTTAATTGAAATTAGAGATACAACCCTAAGTTCATGATTTCTGTCAAAATAGAAGTTAAGTGACCACATGTACAATACATGACATGTGTTTTTACCAAAATACCCTCACGTATTGTGCACGTGAACTACTTAAGACCCTTATTTTCTAAATACTTAGAGTATCCTTGGGTCCCTTCCACTTGGGTTCATCATATTATATCAATTCGATGGCTAGGGCATCAAACCTTGATCCAACGACCAAGAAATAAACAAGCATTCCTAGACCTTGGAAGGTGATTAATGGTAGCTGGAGAGATGAAAGTTGCAAGGAAAGAAGATAACAAGAGAAGAACCCAAAAAAAATAAAGTAGTAGTTGTTGCAGAGATCGAGAGATCTAGAGTAGAAAAAGAAGGAGAGAGAGAGAGAAAGGACCTGTCACGTGAGGTCATTTTGGTAAAAGCACATGTCACGTGGTCAATTAACATCCCTTTTGACATAAATTATGAACTTGGGGATATATCCCTAAATCAATTAAAATGGGAGAATAGCTCAAATGTAATTAATTTTTTGGGGGTATATCGCTAATTATCTCTAATAAGGGTATTTTGATAAAATAACTTATCACGTGTTGTGCACGTAGTCACTTAATGGCTCTTTTGACAGAAACCGTCAACTTGAACGTATATCCCTAATTTCAATTAAAATGAAGGTATATCGTAAAAACAATTAATCTTTTGGGGGTATATTGCTAATTGTCCCTTATTTTAACACTACTTGTTTATATTGACCTATTGGCTTCATAGATATGATCTAACGGCTGAATTTTTTTTGTAGGAATGATCTCCTAGCCATGTCTAAATGCATCTTTACATAATTAAAATCATTTTTTTAAAAAACTTTTGACCTATAAAAAGTTGGTTGAAATTTTAATGGTAGAAATGGATAGTTTGAAAAACCTTAATATTAGAATCAACTTTGATACGGTATTTATTATTTGTATTGGAGGTTTTTTAAAACGTTGATATCATTCCATTTAAGAATTTTTAATAAAGGTTTTCCACGCGGGGATTCAAATGAGGTGGAACCTACCTGTACACCTGCCCATTTGGACCGTCAGGATTCCTGAATTTCACTAAAAATGAACGTTCTAGATCTTACCAAACTATATTTTTAGTATTATAAATAGACATAACATTTGAAGTGCAGGGCAACGTTCGGATAGTAAACCAGGTATATAACTGATTGGTCGATAAATCTGACAGAGATTATAACTGATCAGTCGTTGATTTACCAAAAAGTTGTTGAAAAATTTCAATCTCTTACAATTTTTTGGTAAGTCATCGATCTGATTAGTAGTTGTTTATGATATAAAGGTTTTGAAGATTGATAGAATGGAACATGAAGGAAACAGATACCTCATGCCATTGCCTCCTATATATTTTTTTGTTTTGTGCTAGGCAAGTCGTGCATCATATTTCTATTTGTGCAACTTTCTGGTTCATATTATATTATATATATTAGCTCCATAGTTGATTGGCTTTTGATGATCATTTTTTTTTCTCTGTTTCCAAGCACAAAATTCACTATCTATATATACATCCATACAGGGTCAGGTTATATAGCTCTTTATATAACTTTTGCTTTTGGGGCCTACATGTAATATATTTAGAATATGATTTTTAAAAATAATGTTCTCTTTACTATGTATTTCATCATATAAAAAAATCAGCTCCTTCTTAAATTAGTCCTTAAAAAGTAATAAAACTAATAGAGAGAAGATTAGCACGCTTTGCTATTACAAGTAAATCTTCTAGTCCCTAATTGTATCTTAGCTGTTGTCATTTCCGACAGAGCTGATTCTTCTCTTGGGTTTTAATGAATTACTTTTTTGAGGTTAGAAGTTCGCAAGTTCAAAAAAAAAAAAAGTCCTTTTCACAAGTTTCAAATTTTTATTTTCACCGTTGATTTAAAACGGATAGATTTGAGGTTAGAAGTTTTAGAACATGCTGATTTCAGGTAACAATATTCTCTTCATCATGTAGATTATTCTCTTAAAAAATTAGCCTCTGGATGCATTCTATGTGGGCTCCACAAGGTTTTTTTAAAGGGGTATATACCAATATATATATATATATATATATATGAAAATGGATCGGCTTACAACCTTATATGTACAGGCTCATGTGAGGCTCACATAAGGTTGATTTAAGGGATGAGATTTTGCGAGGATGTTCTCCTCACCATGTAAAATCAGTCCATTCTAAAACTTCTAGCTCCATCAAAAATTAATTCGAAGTTGATTAAAAATTAACGGTGAAAAACGAACAATGAGAAAAAGAGTCAATTTTTTGTGGGATTAAAAGTTTTAGAATGGATTTAGTTTTGGTGAAGATGATTTGCATGGTGAGGAGAACATCATCACAAAACCTCAACCCTTAGATCAACCTCATGTAGGTCCCACAAGAACCTGTACACGTGTATATATATAAGGCTGTAAGCCCATTAGACTCTCTCTATATATATACTATATATAAGATCTGAACTATTGGTGGAGACCTTATCTGTAGCCATGTTGGCAACATCATTCGTCTTTTGGGCCCTACTTGGTACACCATGAATATTCGCAAATGCGAAAATTCACGATTCTTGTAAGTGCTAATTAAAATCCTATAAATTAGAAAAAATAAATAATAAATTTTAGATTGTTTATTTTGTAAGTATATTGTAAATCTCACCAAATATTTGTTATTAGGGCCCTACTTGGTACACCGTGAATATTTGCTAATGCGAAAATTTACGGTTTTTGTAGGTGCTAATTAAATTTCTTTAAATTAGAATAAAATAAATAAAAATTTTTAGATTGCTTATTTCGTAAGTTCATTGCAAATCCCACCAAATATTTGTTATTAGATGCCCTCATTAATCATCTACAAAGACATGATAAACCCTGAATTTTCGCATTTACAAATATTCACTGTCTACGAAGCGGGGCTTTGGTGGACGATGTTAACAATAATTTTTTTGTGCTTCTCACATGTCGAATGCCATGCATGTAAGTGTTGATCTAATTTTGCCATTAGTCCACTTCCTAAAAAAAAAAGAGAAAAGAAAAGAAAACCGTTCTTCTGAGTTGGATCTAGAATGAACCGGACCGAGTTACATGATTGGTGATGCATGGTTAAGAGCATCTCCAATGCAAAAGTCTTATAAGTCAATGTCTTATCTACGTGGCATGTCTTATAAGACAATGTCTGATCTACGTGGCAATAAAATTTTCACAATAGACATTGCTGAAAAAATGCATCTCCAATGCAAATGTCTTGGGATGACTTTTTAACTTATGTGGCACTTAATTTTTGAATGGGTCAAACTTATTTTGTTTAAAAAGTAACTAAAAGTTTTGGAGGGAAAAAAAATTGTTGATGTCGGCCGATAGACATTCATCTTCACAATGTCTAGAATAACTACCGCCATATCATCATCACATCGTTTCTTCACATTAGCATTGGAGAAGGTTTTTTAAAGAGAATGTCTATTTATCCTACGTGGCAGTCTTATTTTACCACATTCACATTAGCATTGGAGATGCTCTAAGAGCCTCTCCAATGCAAACATGGTCTGCTTAAAAGTGGTGTGCCACGTAGGAAGCACATCCATTTTTTTCTTAAAACCGTCTCCAATGCAAATGTGCTCATCTAATGTGAAGATGATGTGGCAGGTAGTTGGGAAGACATCCTCTAGTCCATCCTCTTGTTCTAGAGGTTCACCAAGAGGATGTCTTCCCATCCTATTCAGCAAATTCAGTTAAATATATTATTCTCTCTCCTCTTTTTTAGCAAATCTTGTTAAAGATTTCATTTTTTTTCCTTTTTTACAAAAAATAAATTATTTAATTAATTAAATGCCACATAGGCAAAACTAACAACCACACCACATTTGCATTGGAGATGCATTTTTTTTTCAACATAAATTGTGGAACTTTTTTCTCCACATAGGAAGCAAGTCTCAAGAGGATCTCCAATGCAAATGTGCTCTGCTTCCTATGTGGCATGGCTCTCAAGAGATCCTCTTGAGACTTGCTTCCTATGTGGAGAAAAAAGTTCCACAATTTATGTTGAAAAAAAAATACATCTCCAATGTAAATGTGGTGTGGTTGTTAGTTTTGCCTATGTGACATTTAATTAATTAAATACTGTTTCAACACTTCTGAAACAGTTTAAAAAATCAATGTAATAACTATAAATTCCTGACACGCGTATGATTATTACCCACGTGATATGAATCTCAGTCCCTAGTTTTAATATTTTCGAATTTCAATGACATCAAAAGCGTCCATCTAGTTTTAATATATAATTTTACAAAATTAAGAAAAATTAGAAATTGTAGTCAAAGAATATTTTGTTCGGTTAAGAGAATATGAGAGAAAAAATAGAAATTGTAGTGGAGAATATTTGGTTTGGTTACAAAAATAAGGGTATTATTGTCACTTACAATACAAACGTTTCACTAGCTACCATTTAGGATGAAACACATATTTTAAAATTATTAAATACTAAACACTAATTAATTACTATATAATGGTCTAAACCCTAATTTTTTGTTTGCTAAAAAAAAGGAGAGAAAATAATATATTTAACTGATTTTGCTGACTAGGATGGGAAGACATCCTCCAACCTCTAGAACAAGAGGATGGACTAGAGGATCTCTTCCCAACTACATCGCACACCACTTTTACCCAGACCGTGTTTGCTTGGAGAGACTCGAAGCCTGAGTTTAGCTTATACAGTCAGATTCGGAAAAAGGAGATAAGGAGGGGGAGAGAGTCTAGAGAGAGAAAGAACTGAAAACAACGACTTCGCCAAAGTCTTCAATGACTTCTCACGCTCTAACGAGGTTTGTACACACATCCACCTCTCACTCTCTCTCTCTCTCTCTCTCTCTTTTTTTTTTCTCTCTCTCTCTCTTTTCATTTCTTCTTCTTCAACCAAAATGAGATCAAAGATTCATCCTTTTTCCCCCTCAAATTGTAGTTGTTTGTTAAAATTCTGACTTGAAATTTCAGTTTCAGCAGCAGCTGTTGCTCGATCGGTTGGAGCTCTTCAAGCTGGTTTGATAAACTAGGGTTTTCATCTAATGGCGAAACTCGAATTAGGGTTAGCTCAGAAAGCAAATTGGGGAAGAATATGTTTCTCAGAGCGTCTCTCTCTTCTTCTGGTATGCTTCTCTATGTTCACTTCTGCTCAAATTAACGTCATTTCTACTTCAATGAAGTATTATAAGTGTAAACATAAAATTCTTCGCATAATCTTAAGTTTCTGTGGTAGAAAATTTGGACCCAAATAAGCTCTAATTGTTCGATGGTTGTTGGTTTTGCTTTGAATTTGGTAACTGAGCTTGTTATAGTTTGAGGTTCTTCATACTTGAAAAAAGTATAATTTCTACATGGAATATGATTATTGATCTTATCAAAAGGAATTGAATCCTTGGCTGTTTCAATTTTCAGATTTATGTTCATGTCTTCAATTTTGATGGATAAATTAAGCAAGGATGATTTTGCCTATTAAATCAGCAACATCTTTTTAACACACCAGGGCTATGTAACTCAAATTCTAATACAATGTGGTATATGCAGATGATGCGTTGGCTATTCAGAAATATATGGAACTGGGTTTTTGTTTTTGTTTTAATTAATTAATTAATTAATTTTATTTTGATTTGTGTATTTGTTATGCATCTAGACCCGCTTTTGGTTAAGGCTGCAAGAGGAGATCCAGTAAGTCGGCCTCCAGCATGGATGATGCGTCAAGCTGGAAGGTATATGGCTGTTTACAGAAAGCTTGCTGAGAAACATCCGTCCTTCAGAGAGAGGTCAGAGACAACTGATCTCATTGTGGAAATTTCTCTGCAGCCTTGGAAAGCTTTCCGTCCTGATGGGGTTATTATTTTCTCCGATATACTCACTCCTTTACCCGCTTTTGGTGTACCATTTGACATAGAAGAAGTAAGGGGTCCTGTTATTCAGACTCCGATTCGTTCTGAAGAGGGGCTGAAAACATTGCATCCCATTGACTTCGACAAACTTCATTTTGTGGGGGAGTCCCTAAAGATTCTGCGCCAAGAGGTACATTTTCTATTTCAAAGTTGGATTGTCAGTTGGAGAGAAGTTCTGGTTCTACTTGTAGATTTCATTCCAAAATTTTCCACATTTTCGTTGAAAGTTTAGATGATGATCTGTTGCATTTGCTTGCTTATTTCTTGATCCCATTATCTCAAGTTTCCTTTCTATATAGGTGGGACAACACGCAGCAGTGCTGGGTTTTGTTGGAGCACCGTGGACTATTGCTACATATATAGTGGAAGGGGGTACTACCCGCACATATACTACCATAAAGAGCATGTGTCATACTGCGCCACATGTTTTGAGAGCTCTTCTCTCTCATCTATCGCAGGCGATATCTGACTATATAATTTTCCAAGTAGAATCTGGAGCTCATTGTATACAGATCTTTGATTCCTGGGGTGGCCAACTACCACCTGATATGTGGGAGAAGTGGTCAAAGCCATATATTACAGAGGTAATTTGAAATTAAATTTGTCTATTTGCTAAATATGAAGGGTTGGCAACAGGATGTTAAGGCTTGGCTAATGCTTCTGTGACAAACCAAGTTCTAACAAAATGAGACATTTGCACATTCAAATTTTCTTTAAGTTTTCCATAAGATGGGTTTGTAAGAGCTTAGGTTTTCTGAGACCATTTTATTAGTTTTACATAGAGCTGCATGAGGCTAATTTAGAGGACTACCTGGATCTTTTCCTAGAAATTTACCCTTATAAAAAAAAATCTTAGAATTTCTCTTCATTGGGTTATATAGGTTAAGGATAAGTTTGGAAGTTTATCAGGAGCCATGCTTAATCCTTATACTTCTTTGTGATTCCTACCTTACAATTTTGAAAAAAATATCGTGTTTTAGGAGAAGTTAATAATTTCGTAGTTTACCATATAAGTTGTTCTGAATTTATGAATTGATGAAACTGCAGATTGTTGGAAGAGTAAGGAAGAAATGCCCTCAAACACCACTAGTCCTCTACATCAATGGGAACGGTGGCCTCCTCGAGCGCATGAAAGGAACAGAAGTTGATGTAATTGGGCTTGACTGGACTGTGGATATGGCAGATGGGAGGCAACGATTGGGCAGTGGAATCAGCATCCAGGGAAATGTAGATCCAGCTTATCTATTTTCACCACTTCCTGCCTTGACAGAGGAAATTCAGAGGTTTGTCTCAGCTAGTATTGGATTTTATTCAATTGTAACTCAAAACCTGTGCATTGATCCCAGTATTAGTGTGTATAGACTTAGCCCAGTTGACATTGACTTTCTCTTACCTATAGTTTTTTTTTGAGATGCTTTCTACCAATATTTACCAGTTGAACCAACAATCTTTCTTCAAATTATTAACAAAGGCTTGCTGAGACACTCTTCTTCTTAGTCTGGTTGTATTATGTAGTAAATTAAGTAAAACCTCTCTTTCCTTTGTGTGAATTGATGGAATCTTCTATATCAAAAATAAAATAAATTGATGGAATCTTTTTTGGCAGGGTTGTGAGATGTGCAGGGCAGGGTGGACACATTCTTAATCTGGGTCATGGTGTGCTTGTAGGCACACCTGAAGAAGCTGTTGCACATTTCTTTGATGTTGCAAGAAGTTTGAAATATGATGCTCTTTCTGAAGATCGTGTCGATGAGAAATCAAAAGTTGTAGTTTGAAGACGGAGCGTGGTGCAAAGACAATCAACCCTTTCGTTTTAGTTCCACCAGCATTGGATTTCAAGTTCCTTTAGCAGTGAATGGCTGATCTCTGCTTGGTTCATTGACAGATCTTCGGACCAAAAGTTCTGGGGGTGTACATGATCTTGTGAGTGTACCAGTTTTGTTCCATTGCATCTCTGTAGCTACTGGTATTAACGTAAATTAATGAATTTTTTTTTTTCTCTCCCTCTATTTTCTTTCTTACTATTATTTTTTACCTTCTGTTGCTTGGAAATAAACCTATTTGATTGTTAGTAAAATGTGGCAGGATGGAATTTGATCTCTATTTTATTCTCAGAAGGTTGACCAACTATATGCAGTACTAGTCTGTAACAACATGTTATTTGAATTGCCTTTCTTCAATAAACTTTAATAAATCTGAGCAGACAAAGGGCGGAAAAGGTGCAATGGTTTATCTAATCAGTTTTAGGCATTAACTATAGCTTAGAGCACTTGGCTAGCGGATAACAATCATAATCCATACAGGGTTTCTGTAAACAGGTTTCTTGGCTCTCATGGAGATGAATCTTGTACCAAATTTTAGATGAGGATGAAAATCTTCACATGGGAGACTATACTAACAAAAATCAAGTCATTCTCAAACTCGTAACACTAGACAAAATTGTTACTTTAGCTCCGGCACATAAAAATGGTTTGCAATGGCTGATAACCACTGTATTGCAACGATTTTCAGCCATGTAAACATCTGCCCAATATTTAAAGACTTAATGAACAATTGCAATGCCTTTTTCCACGCCTTTCATTCTCTCTCTCTCTCTCTCTCTCTCTCTATAAATCTCTTGTCTATTCGTCGACCTTGGAGGAATCGAAATGGGTGGAAAGAGAAAGAACGGTGAAGGTGAGTTCAAATAAGGAGAACATCTGCTGTTCATACCGAATTCAAGTATGAAAAGAAGCTCGAGAAATGAAGGAAGGCTAAGGCTCGCAAAGCTGCCAAGAAGAAAGCTCTTTAGCTCAACAAAAAGGATTCTTTCTGAACCCTAACCTTTTGTCGTTTCCATCTATCTTATCTATCGATATCTATGAAAGAGTAGCTTTGGTCTGGATTTGAGGTGTTCAAGATTTGGGTTTTGGTTTCACTCAATATTAAGATAGGATTGACTATTTCATTTTATCCAATTAGATTTTTCTGTTTTAAGTAAAACCCTTAAAACATGTAGAAGTCCTATTCGAGTAAGCAGAGGCAAACAAGCCACCTCTATGATCTTGGTCCAACTGCAGGCAGGGGGCCATGCTACAGAAGTTCATAATCTCTCAGAGAAGGTAAGTTCCATTAGATAGCATTGATAGATACTAGTGTTTTGTATCATAATTCTTCTCTCTTAATGCTTTCTAATTCAGAGGAAGAGGGATAGAATCAATGAGAAGATGAAAGCCTGCAATAGCTAATACCATACTGTAACAAGGTCTGCTTTTACTTTCTCCGTCTTCCAATTTCGCTTCTCAGTAGTCAAATACAAAATATCTCCTTGGCAATTGATATGTAGTTGTCTTTTGTTTTTTTTTGAAAAGCATATGTAGTTGTCTTTTGATGGGTAATTATTCCAGGTTCTTTAAGCTCAGAGATTAGCATCCATATCTTTAGTCAATACTGAATTTGGTTTTAATTATTGACCATGAACAACTCCAAATTATTTTTTTTCTTGATGTATACATTCTAGTGTTTGACCAACTATAGATTTCATTATCGATGGTGCAGAGTAGATCAGTATGGTTTCTGTGCAATGGTATGGAACAAATTATGGACAAGATACCTTTACGACTTTCTTCTTGGACCATGTGGATGACATGGACCTAGGGATGTAGATGGGCTGGGCTGGGGTTTTCTCGAGCCCGTCCTTGAAGGCCCGACGTTGGTTGGGTTTGGCCAAAGCCTGAGCCCAATCTAGGAGACCCTGGCCCAGGGAAAGGTCGAGCCTAACCTCATTTAGGCCTGTTCAGGCAGAGCTCAGGACTGGTCAGGCCTCAGCTAAAAGCCTAAAAGTTAATGTATTTAGACCAAGTTTTGTATGTTGGCTACTATTAATGGGAACAGTGGTAAAAATTTACGATTGCAGTCTGTTATTGTTTGTTGGTAAGTTCATGGTAAACTAGGTGTAAACTGTAATCATTTTAATTTGTAAAGTTGCTTGGTAAGCACCCGTAAATGTAAAAAAGAGAACAAAAAAGATTTGTGTTTCTTTAAGGGTCGGGTTCCCCTTACGAAAACTTAAAACCAAACGTCTGGGTTGAGCCTTATATGAAAAGAATCAGATGGCCAACACTGATGACCCAAAGGGCCAAAACCGCTCGAAAGTAGTGTTTTGGTTCAGTTTAAGCTGAGCAGTAGCTAAAAAACTCTAGAGATCAGTGTCAAGAACAGGGCTACAAATAGAAAACCAAACCATAGAAGAAGAGGTTTTCTCTGCATTGGGTTCTGTATTTTAGGAGACTCTTAAGATAAACTCTTCAGAGTTTTCTGTAAACTTGCTTAAATTCTTTCTTGTAATTTTACTTCATTTTGCTCTGCATCACATACACGTGGAACATAAGAACCCCATTACAAGAACAGAGAAAAGAAGATTAGCTCTTCAGATTCTTCTGTAAGTTTTGTCTCCATCTCCTTTCTGTAATTTTACTAGCTTTTGCACTGTATCCCATACATATGGAACATAGGAAACCAACACAAGACAAGAAGATTAGCTCTAGCTCCTTAGTATAACTGCATAGTTTTACCACTTCAAGAAACTTACTGCTAAAGCTTTAGGAGGATAGGATCTTGGAAAGTTTAATCTTACCCTGCTTACTAAGATTGGTTTGAGGTTGTTACAATCTCCTAATGCGCTTTGGGCCAAAATCCTGTGTCTCAAATACTGTCCCAACAGTCCTATTCAAGAATGCTACTGCCAAACTTAATGCCTCTTGGGTATGGAAAGGAATTGCTAAGGGTTTGGAAGATTAAAGTATCAGTTTAGTCTCTGGGAAATTAAAGATGGAAATAGTGTTAACATCCGGAGTGACAGTTGGATCCGGAACTGTAAGCCTCCAATTGAGAAGTCTAACATCCTTCAAGAATCCCAAATTGAAGTGGTTGGGGACATGTTCAATGAAGCCAAAGCTGATTGGAACAGGCACCTCCTTGATGTTGGATTTAGGATTTACAGCAGTCCTAAAAAACATCCTCAAAATCAAGATCCCTGGTATTGGATCTTATCAACTTTGGCGGTCCCTAACCAAGAATGGATCTTTTTCTGTTAAATCGCTCTTCAACTATCTTGCAACAAATCAGTGCCACCCACCTAATGCTCATCCTAATGGAAATCTGTATGGAGGATAAATGTTGCCCCTCGTATACAAGTTCTTATTTGGAAATGTCTTCATGATATACTTCTACTTGTTGCAAATTAGCCTCAGTGAACACAATGAGACCATTGAACATTTGTTTATGAACTGCAGTTATGTGCTTTGTAATTTTTTCTTAATCCATTGATCTATGTCGTCTTTACATCGTCTTCCTCATCAGAGCATTAATTCTGCACACCAGCTTTCCTTGTTTCTATTCATCATTTTGCTCGTTGTAATGAATTTATCTGTCACTAGATACAAACATTTTGGTAGATCATTAAACACTTATAATTTTATGGCAAACGGAAAATCAATATTTTTCCTGACTGTTATTCTATGGTTGTTAGACTTATAGTATGAGATGCAGGATGATCATGTAGCAGAAACTCTTCCTCAAATTGTTTCTCTCTCTGAGACTTATGTCCAGACTTATCGGTCACTCGGGAGTATTTAACCTTTGCAAGGTGCTTGTTGCTGATTCAAATGGGATTCCACATACCCCATGCTACTCGGGTCAGAGTGTAAGCTAGTGATACGTTTGGCTACTGAACTCTTGCCATCTAGGGTGCATTAGTCCATCGCTTCGCCTAGCAGCACGACATTCATATTGCTCTCCTACAAAAAAAGGTTGTGTGCATTTTAACTGTTTCATCATCTGAAGTGTGCACTTTAGCATGGATCTTTAGAACTACATCCAAGGCTCTTAGGAATGTAGCCTTTTAATGTTGTACAAAACAAATTTTTAATGTTGCAGGTTCCTTTTGGTGTTGTACAAAACAAATTCTTTAATGTTGTAAGTTCACCTTACAGGTGTAATAATAGAAGTTTTGAATTCTGGATGATATGTTGGTATAACAAATAATAAGGTAATTTTTTTTTTTTTTTTTTGTGCAGGAGATTTTGCAACGGTACTTTAGAAAACCGTTAGTAAAGTGGCTTATATTTTCATCCACAATATGAAAACATGCAAGGACCCAACATGGTGATGAGCTGTTGCTTTACATCAAGCAGGCAAGCATGTTGAAAACAAATTCAGAATTTCATTTGTTATCATGGATTATTTTAATAAGTGTGTAGAATAGTATGAAATGTTGTAGAATTCCCTAGAAGAGGGTAGAATCAAGATATTTTTGGAAAGGAATTTGAGAAATCGTCCTTAACTGTTAGATCGGTAATCTGAGGCTCTTAACCATCCATTGTACCCCGCCATGCCTATAAATAAGAGGACCTTATTTATTTGTAGCCAACCTTTGAAAAAAGAAGCTCCCTTTCTCTTGTATGTGCTATTATGTGCGTATTCCTAGCTTAAAGATGTCACTTGTATGGAAATTTTCTTAGTGTAATTTTCACACATTCTCGTCCATTAGTTAATTAATTTTTTCCCGCAGTTAAAGAAATAACTGTAAAAAACTTGTATAAAAATTTATTTTGTATTATATACAACATTTCATTTATTTTAATTAAAAATTTGTTATCAACTAATTTGTACTTTTAGATCTCTATATTGAGGAAAAACTTTGAGACATAGGAGGAAACAATAAACAAGCAAAGGAAGATTGTCCACGGTGTGTAAATTGTAATTGATAGTTGTAAGTTAAATCAAACCAAACGGCACGAGCATTACTGCAGTTCATAAGCAAATGTTCAATGGTTTCATTATACACACAGGCTTGATCGATTGGATTTAACTCAAATATTATGGAGGCCAATTTTGCATTAAGTGGAAGAATGTCATGAAGACTAAAGATTTGGGTACGAGGGGCCACATTTAAGTTCCATACAGATTTCCATTGAGGATGAGCATAAAGGACCTACATGGAGATGATCTAGTGACTATTTTTTTGTTAGGATGATATCCTAGTCTCCTAAATCATAAAAGGATCATCTTCATATGTATTGTATAAGGCGAAGTCACAAAAACATATTGATGTCAATTGTTCCCTCCTTATAATTAAACAAAGAGAAGGGTTATTGTACCCCATTTAGAACAACCCTATTGCACCCCCATCATGTGTGGCCCAGATGAAGATCATTCAAAGATTATTTTCGATAAGACTTCTAACCTCATGAAAAGTTTGTTGGGAGTTAATGGTAAAAAATATGCCTCGAATTTGGCAAGTTTTTTTTAAGGATGGTTTGAAGGGGTAAAAAATTTTAGAATAGTCTGACTTTACTATATGATAATATACATTGTGAGGAGATCATTATCACGAAAACTCAGCCCTTGGATCATCCTCTTCATATATGGGGCGCAATAGGGGTGTTTTAAAGGGGGTGCAATAACGCTTCTCTTAAATAAAACTAGAAATAAACTATTAGAGTAAGAAAGTTCGAAATAAAAAAATTTATTAAGATTTTTTCTATTTGCTTACAATATTATTTTAGTTTTATTTTGGATCAATGAAATCAAAGTGATATCTCTGTGAAAAATGAAAAGGGATAACACTGGGGCAAGCACCACTGATAGTTTATTATGTGCTAATCCATCTATTTAGGCCGGCAACTATACTTGTGCTTTGTAAATTTTTCTTAAACCCTTATATACGTCGTTTGACTTCGTCACCTTCGTCTTTAGAGCATTAATCCTGCACATCAGGTTTTCTTGTTTATCATTTTGTTGTTTCGTGTGTTTTTGCTCATTGTAATGGATTTATCTGTCACTACATACAACCTTTGGTATATCACTAAACACTTGAATTTAATGACAAATGAAAAATAAATATTTTTCCTAATTGTCATTCTATGGTTGCTATAGTATGATATGCAGGACGATCAAGCAACAACTCTTCCTCAACTTTCATTATATCGTTATAGTATGAGATGCAGGACTATCAAGTAGCATCAACTTTTCCTCAAATGGTTAGTCTCTCTGAGACTTACATCTTGACTTATTGGTCACTTGAGTATTTAACTTTGCGAGGTGGTCATGGCTGATGATTCAAATGGGATTCCATGAACCACATGCTACTTGGGTCGGAGCATAATCTAGTGATGTGATCGTTTACTGAACTCTCGCGATCTATGGTGCAGCACTCCACAACTTCGCTTACCAGCACGATGCTATAGGACCAGAGCAAGCTGAATGCTTAGCATTCCTTGAAGCCGCCAGATGGATTACTAAACTCAACTTTACTAGTGTCTTACTAGGAGACTCTAAAGTAGTAGTGGCTGCACGCTTCGAAATCATGGATCTCAAGTTAGCTGGAGAAATATAAATGTTTAGATGATTGCAAAGCTATTTTATCTTCAGTTAACTCATGTCATTTTGTAAGCTTGAACCTTAATATTACTGCTGATAGACTAGCTAAGTTTGCTAACTCAAATAGTATTACTAAAACCTAGCTAGCTTGATGAGACTCCTATATTTATCGTTATACAAAACAAATTCTTTGATGTTTTAAGTTCACTTTTCAGGTGCAATAATAAAAGTTTTGACTTATGGAAGTTGCAACCTTAATGAAAATGAAAACATGCAGGATCCAACGTGGTGATGAGCTGTTGCTTTACACATTTGAACTTCTCCGAGCCATGGCAAAAAGTTTTGCAAGTTCTGCTGGGCAACGGTTTTAAGCCTTAGCATGCCCAATCAGTACCTTAGGTGGCACATATTTGGTGAACAAAATCGTCCAAGACATGCATATGATTTTTAACTAATCATTGAAAAGTTCCAAATTGTCTATTATGGGAGATAATGATATGATAAACTCGATGTTAGGCAATATCTGAAATTCATAAATTGGCCCCTAATGGTTGTCCAGGGCTTCAATCTAAGGTTCATCATAGTCTTTTCTGATCAGTATTTTGGATGGGATGCAGCTGTTTCAGGTTGGTAAAACAAACGCAGAGGCAGGAAATAAGAAGAGCAAAGTTATAAAGGATATCAATGATAGATTGTTGTGATTTTGAAAAAAGCAGTACAAAAACCTTTACATGTTTACAAAAGGTAACTCTTAGATATTATTGTGGTCAGGGAACTACCAAGCATGATCAAGACTTGTTTTATTGTACTCTTCACAAGCCACTATCTCTTAGATTTTCTGACAAGCTGATTTTGGGTCACTAAAATGGATTAGTTAGGCATAAGATCCTGGCAGAATTAAGAACCACCAGCACCATGGGAATGGGTTACATTTGCAGAGTTAAAAGCCACTTAAACAGAGTGAGAACCATCTTGTGTTTGTGTTTGTGTTTTTTTTTCTAAGGCATCTAAATCGGACTCGTATAAATTTTAAAGTGAGTATTCAGATACTCTTGAAGATACAAACACCACCTAGAGAGATGCTAGAAAGTACGTACATTTTGGGAGATTTATATCCCTCCCTGAGGTGGACGGTGGTCCTTGTCTTGAAGTTTGGAAAAGACGAAACTCGAGGATGTGATTCAAATCACGAGGGGATAATGGCCTTACGATGGGTTTGGGGGAAGAGATTCCCCCAAAATGTACGTACGTTTTAGCATTTTCCCACCACCTAAGACTACTGACAAAAAACTCAGTTATGGCCTGATAATATAGAACATATCTTAGATGGTTAAGGCATAAAATTCACAAGCCACTATCACCTAAAGGCTTTTGACAAGTGAACATCCTTCTACTTTGCCAGTCTTATAAATAAGCTGATGTGAAGCTTCATTAGTAGAGACATTAGTTCATTAAAAACTTATGTCAACCAGATGATCAGAATTTAAATAAATTACTAACACTATAAAATTTACAATCGTTGCATTGTTATTCCTCATACACATACATGAAAGCCACCTTCACTCTCATAAATACTAACACAAGACCATAACCCCCTTATCAAGACAAACATTTTACAATATGGGCTTGAATCCCAACCAAAAAAAACAAATCAAATAATGAAAAATATAAATAACTTTATGATATGGACGTGACTCGAACTGAGTGGTCGGCCGATCCAGTCAAGAAGATGGGCAAGGTTGGGTGCCAGTCCACAGTCGTTATAGCCGCAGTGTGCGGAAGCGTTCTAAAACCACTCATGTGACCTTGAACCTGAAAGAAATTTGATAGGAATACCATTAAGACAGGCAGATAGAAGATTCAGGATGACTTCCAACGGTTAACGACTCACTGATGTGTCCCTTTAATTTAAGAATTGGTCCTTAAATTTAGGAAGTGATAAAGATCATCTATGAGTAGACTTTAAACCATTGGATGATTGCATCCAACAGTGAATAGAAAGTTTTTAACCTTGTGTCCCAGAAACCCAACCCCTAATACAATTCAAAACTTATATTGCAGCTTGACAATTATCAGTGTTCAATACCAATTTTCAGGGAAACATAAAATATGTGTATTAAGAGTGGGTGGACAATTCAATCCATGGAGATGACCAAGACCAATCAATAGGTCATGTACACTGTAAAATGTACGTCCCATGAACCTTGATGAAACCAACAACCCCTATAAAAAGAAAAAGGAAATAGAAGAAATAACTCCAAAGAAGTTCACCTGATATATGGGTGATCTAACTGAATCAGAAGTTACTAGTAACCTCCTTCCATGAGCATCCAATGCCGTTTCATGTCTACAGATCTTTGTGCTCTCCTGATTGAAGAATCTATGTAATAGAAAAAGAAAAAGAAACCCATTTTATTAAGGTTCTCCCTGCACATTCTCCTGAACATAATAAATGGACCAAATAAACATAAAGTTTAGAGTGTAAACCTAATTATTAGGGATGTTCAACAAGTGCAAAAATGTATTTCGGGGCAATAAAAACCTATGGGGAAAAACCTTTGGTGGTCAAAGGCAGACAATGCATAGACCTTGGGTCCCATGGCAGGATGTGTTTGGTTTGTAAGTTGAAACATGGAAATTGACTTGCCATAGTCTGGCGTAGTGAAGATTGGCTTGTTAGAGATGGAGAAATATCTGAAGATGGACGAGACGAGAGGGAGATGGCTGTCAAAATTTCCAAGACCACTTGGAAAACAACTTTTGTTTATGGGCATCATCCATCTCTCTCTCTATTTTTGGAACTGGTTTTCTTGTGCACGCACTTTGCTCGTAGCATTTAAGGACAACAAAAATGAATTTTCTTGACATTTATTTTCCATCCCAGTTCCCACAAATTCTGTGAGCCAATTGCAGCAGAAGCGTAGGTGAGTACAGTGTACCAGATATGTGATTAAGGGTGTGTTTGGAACACGTATTTTATTTGAGTGAGCATATTTGAAAGCACACAATTAGGTTGTGCAGCTATCTCCAAAACAGTATTTTGGTAGCTTCTCGCATAAATGACAGATGTGTTTGGTATGCAAGCATTTACATGTGGTGGTGATGGGGTGTAAAGAGTGTTTTATTATTGCTAAGCATGCACAAAATAAATACCCACCCTCGTTAGTAAACGAAATACTTAGGAGTCGAGCTGTGTTTATATTTTCTAAAGCGGGTGGATATTTAGTTTGTGCACACATAGGAAAACTTGCGTCCCGAATACACATTTTTTGGGAAATATGGATGTATTTCATATGTGAGCCTGGAAAACACACTCCAAACACAACCTGAGTTACGGTATTTCAGCTTGTAGATCTTTACAGACCATTAAAAACTACATGGGATAAACTAGAAAACATTTATACTCTTCTATGCAAGACCAAATGCGTAACTCTATATACGGAGTGAAACCAATTTTTGCATGTTCTATATATGGAGTGGAACCAATTTTTGCATGTACCTGCTGCTATCTCTTGACCAAAGAACTTGACCTTGATTCTGCAGGCTCCACTCAAATATCTGCACCAACAGAGTCAGTAGTAGTAAGTCAAGTTTCCCCTTAGTCGCACAAAAAGAATAAAATAATAAAAATAAGAACTCAGATTAAAAAAAAAACAGAAGGAACTTCCAGTGAAGAGACTGATAAAAATACATGTAGTTGAGGAGATGGTAAAAAAATTATATCAATTTCCAGCCCAATTTCAAACCAGAACCAGAAAGCTACTTGCCTTTCCATCAGAACCAAGGCTAAAAATGCTTGTTTCATCAGGCCCGAACAGGACGGAGCTTATGGCAGAATCATGGGCAGGCCAGCCTGTAATTTGAAGGCCAGCAGACATATCTTCACCAAGTTAAGTATTATTTCTTATATGTGTATTCATAACAACAATGTAATTATTTTAGGTCTGAACAAATTAAAAATTATTTTCGTCCTGAACAGATGAAAAAAGCTAATCATACAAGGATACCGAACATGTGAATCATTCCATCAGTTGCAGAAGCTGCTAAAATCTTCCCATTGTGATTGAAGCAAAGAGAAGTAATTGCTGGTGGATCTTCACCAAGAGGAAGGACTGTCTTCATGAATAACAAAACTTCATTACAGCATTGTAGCACCAGCACAAAATCAAACCAATTCAAAGTAAAAAAGAGATGTTCTTGGACAAATGAAAATATACCATTGCCTTCCATGTCTTCATGTTCCAAACAGTTAATGAAGCAAACCCCATTTTGTCAAGATTATTTGAGCCATGCCTACAAGAATAAGCACATCCTGAAAACTCTAGCTACCAAGAAGAAATAGAAAAGGAAAATAAATGCTAAAAAGTACTGCATTAAATTCAGACTATTTGATTCTTTTCTTTAGTTCTGGAAACCAAAAAGTAGACGAATCAATGCCTTCAAAGAGTAACTTTATTTAATATATAGTAGAAGACATCTTCCTTGGAAGTTCCTCCACTTTTTTAACCTTGGTATTCCTCCTTAGCTCACAAGTTCATAATTTGTTCATTTCAGACTCTAACTAGATATTTATTATTAGCAATACTGTTGGTTTACTATAGAAATTGTAAAGTTCAAAATCAAGATCCGAATATGGATTGACAGATTGGTACAATTTGGTTGAAAGTCTGGATAAGGTCTGAATTGGTTGAGACGTATTCCTAACTTACGCTCTTCTGTGAATGTTTAGAAAATGTTGGATGATCCTTCCTCCTCATCCTCCTTCTATAGCTGTTTCATATAATTTTCTTGATTTTCTTGAACGGCTGAATTAATTAACAGTTTCTTAACAACTATCACGTGCATTTCGTTAAATCTGTTTTAAGAGACCTTATATTTGTATTTTTGATGTGTTTATTAAGCTACCCAATATATTATCCCGATTTTTTCTCTCGTCTGTCTTATTACTGAAGACTGGTGGACTAACATAATGACAATGTAAACGCCTCTATAGACTGGAAACCTGTGAACCAATCAAGTCGATTTTTTCAAGACAGACCTCCTAAGTTGCACCAGTTAATGGGTAATACCAAAATCCTAACCAGCATATCATTGTCAAATTTTCCATTTATACACAATAACTAGCAGTTCTAGTACCCAGGTCAGATAATAGAATTACCCTCTCTAGAAAGCTTGTTAGCCTATGATTCTTCAACACTAATAGACATATTATTGAGCAAGTACTTAAGAAATCAACTGCTTCCAAAGAAAGGAATGAGAATTACCCTCTAGATGCTGCTGCAGAAACAAAAATCGGTTCCACGGGACTGCATTTCAAATCCAGGACACTGCAGCACAGAAGGTACATAAACTATGTTAATAATAAACAAAATGATGAGAATACAGATGAAGATTTTTTGTGAGGAGTGAGGACCTAGGAAATGATGCAGTTGTGCTGAGGTCACAGACAACTCTCTTCGCATCAACATTCCAGGCTTTAATACCGCCATCAGCTGTACCTATGAGAAGCTATTGTCAAGAAGAATGAGGAAACTTGCAAATGACAAACTTCGATTGTTGAGTTAACCAAGCATCAAAATTCTGAATATAACACAAAAAATCAATGAATCACACATATCTTAGACATTCTATTTTACATACCAAGCGATCGGATTTGCACTCCCAGTCAAGTGACATAATCTCAGACCCACAATATATGGCTGCATTTCTAGATGTTGGTGACGATGAGTCATACGTCCATATCCTTCATTTGAACACAAACAACAAGCATAATTCTGAATCAGAAGTGCAACCAGTAAATCAGTGCACGTACAACATGAAATGCCCGGTGATGCGATAAGCCGAAAACCCTTGTCTGTTATAGGTAATGACCTTAGATTTCTACCATACACTGGGAACATGTTCGATGGAGACTACCTAACTAACAGGCGATCTCTTGGAATGGATTTCGGCAAAACACATCCTATGTCTAATCCAGTCATCTATTTCTGAATTGGTATTATCCTGATGATAAATGGTTCCAGAGAAAGCCTACGGAACAGATGGTTAGGGTCATTATATGATCTTGAATACTGGGTCAGGTGCAATACAGGAGTTGAGCCATGGATCAGAAGGTCCAGATCAATGTCAATAAATATAATTTAAATAAGTCTCCACTTCTATGATAACTACCTGACTGTTCCATCCACAGATGCACTTGCAATATTGTCTCCAGATGCAGAGAAGCGACACCTACTGATTGGACTGGTGTGGCCTAAGAATGTTTCCTGAAAACCAGAACATTAAGGAAATGATTTGTACTTCAATATACTGGCAAGTAGATCTGTTAGAGATATGTGGTGGATACACCACTATTACTTTAGACTATGTAATAAGGCACCAAGTAGAAAAGTTAAAAGTGGATTAGAACTAGAGGAAATACAAAAAAACATGAAAAGCAATTAACCTGGAATTCTACTTTCACTTCTGGAAATTCTTCCTCTCTCCACACTTCTGCACCATTTTCTGTTGCATTACATCCACTAATTACATAATAGACCATAGGTAATTGGACTAACTACTGAAGAAAATGTACAAGTTAATTTGAAAGGATAAGAGACAGAAAGAAGAAATACTCCAGAACATGGATATATTCCGCATGGAAATGGCTCTCTATGCTTGAGAATGGAAAATACTTCAACCTGACTGTAACACCTTTCTGAGACTAGATACTATATTTCTTGTCCCGTTCATTTATTTCTAGAACTTGCGTATTTTGTTTCATTTTTATTTCCGAGACCATAACAACAAGCCTTTCTTTTATACCAATCGCTTGACATAATTCAAACATTATGCTGTATCTTATTCAGTCCCTTTGGTTATAATCAATGAATGCCCTAATCTGCAATCCCCTTTTCTTTAAACCCAGGTGGTTTACGAAGAAGATGAAAGAAAACGCATGCTTTTCAAAACAACGCAATGAAATGAAGAGAATATTAACTAAACCTGTATAAAACTGAAGGATACCTTTACATCCTCCATCTCTAGCAGGAAGATTAGTGGAAGAACTTGAATTATTTTCTGACCCCGATTGGGTTAATCCAACTGAAATATTAGCATGATCAGTAGATTCCCCGTCCCGAGCACCAAGTTCCTTTTCGTCAGTAGAGGAAGAAGCACTAGTTTCACCGGATGGAAGATAATTATTTTCATTCACACCCTTTCCCGAGATCCCCATTTGGCTGTATATAGAGCTGCTCTTTTGGAGCATGCTTGCTTCCGTTGCAGATGAAGTACTGAGTAACAACGCAACAATAACTTTTAATCATAGGATGCAGTAAGGAATTACATTATGGACAGATCACTGATGAAACATATGCTTACCTCCTTAACAAGCATATTTGAGCTTCCTTTTCTTCCAATAAAGCTTGGAGTTGTGACAACCTAAGATTAAGTTGCTTAATGTCTTTTTTGAGATGCTTAACAGTGTTCTTCTCGGTGCTGATCTTCAATAGACCAGGGATGCGTACGATGGTTAAGGTAATGCATTGGGCACTCAATAAAAACTGTAAGCAATAATATCAACTTACCCTGAAATATGTCTAGTTGGTATTATCCTAAAATTCTTGTAAAAATCAAATTACTAACATATTTTCAAAACGTTCTCTTTTTCTGAATCTTCTTACCTTTTGATCTAGAATCAGTAATTCAGAAAATATCTAAATCTTCTTCAAGCAAAGCTAAACACAGTTTCACATCTAAGGATGACGTTTTCAATGTTAAGATACTTACAAAAGCTAGCTTAGTACTCTAACATTACAAATAACAAGGTTAACATGAAACAAATTTGACACTGTTCTCTTAAAATGAGTTAACAAAAAGTAATCTCCAGATAAACCGCCAATAAAATATTCAAGACCTTCAACCAATAAGATTTTTGTACCAATCATTATTTTGTGAAATAATATGAAGAAACATGCCTAGACTGAAGATATTGCTGAACACACGCAAGTGAAATAGGATTCATGTTTGCTGCCTGAATATTTGGGTAGGGTCTATATGATGACGATGATGATGATGATGGGGAAGGAAAAATACTAAACACCTGACACATTAAACCCCAGGACCTAACAAAGTTTCATTTTTGAAGTGCAAAATTTATTGGAATAAATTTTTTTGATCGGAAAAATTTATTGGAATAAATGGAAATCAGATAATTAGAATCATCTTATTACAGACTAATAAATGTCAAAGTCTACTAATCTGTAACTGTAATAGGATCTAAATGCAAGTGCAATTGGTTATTGAACGAAGTATATCTTTTTTTTTGATAAGTAGTGAACAAAGTTTATGAAGTCAAGATCAATAACATAAATCTTAAACCTTATAGAAGGATATGAGTACCATTGAAAATCTCACTTAAAAAGTTCTTGAACGAAAGATGTAACGCATCAAACCACTCCTTCGCAAAGTAAATGCGAAACTGAGGTTCCAAACTTGGATTCTTTATATATGGAATGGCTGCATGCACATCATAAATTGAAAAATAAAAAGGATTAAATAGGAAGAGAGAGAGAGAGAGAGAGAGAGAGAGAGAGAGAGAGAGAGAGAGAGCAAGTGGAGAGGCACCAACCAAACCATGGACTCCAATCCTGGCTTCTCTGCAGCAAATCATTGCCATTTACTCCAAAAAATTCTATCACTTTGTCCTTCCTTCCTGATTTTATAGCATGAACGATGTAATAACGTAGAATTGAAGCCTCCAATTTTGATAGTGTGGAGATAAGTACTGTCTCAGTGGATGTAGAGAAGCACTGCTTGAAAAAACTTAATAGACAAACTAATTTTTCTGCCTGGAACTTGGGCACATACACCGAGAAAATTAATTCTAAGATCTTATCAACTTGAAATCCTTTAGCAATATCAGTGGACAACTCTGTCTCAAAAGATTGAAGAGTATTTGTGAAACCTCTGAAAACAAGAAACTCCCTTACAAGCTCCTCTGCATACTGCATGTTCTCCATCCTGTACAGTGACTCATGAAAAAGAGAAAGATATTTCAGGCAATGTGAGTCATAATTACGAAATAACGTCCCATTGTGAATTTCTCTTTACTATGACCACAAGAGAGGGAGATAGATGCATATGACTAGTTTGTTAGACATATACCTATAAAGTACTTTGAGACCTGATAGATGCAACCCACATTAGACAAGGACCATGCTAGAACCATCCTTGGGATGAACCCAGGGGTCAAGGGGATTTCTTCTCCACTGCACATTGCAAGATGGAGGAATCTTTAGTTTTGTTGGATATCACCTGGGACTTCCCTCAGGAGGGTTACTCAACAACCAAGTAATGCAACATTTATATTTCAATAGATTTTATAATGTTTACATTATTCTTCTATACGTTTCTCTTACTAACAGTTACATACGGAAAAGATCCGAAGACCAAAACTCCAAAAAGGGAATTAACTAAATAATTGATAAGGTACTCTTACTATGCTAAGTTTCAAAGTTAAACATCTTGACCATCTTGAATTTTGCATGGACTGCACAGTAAACAAAATTTGGACCTTGGAAAATAGTAACACCTAACAGATGTGTCATGTGCAAGATTGCTTCCATCTCATCTGTTCATCTAGTGCACACTGTGCACTGTCCAACTTCACACATGTTACTGGCTAATTTCAGTTGTCTTTTAGGTATTAAATAAACTCTTCCAGATTGCATGATGACGCCTGTAAGGAGATTTTACCGTAAGTATTTACAAGGATCTCAGCAACCTCTTTTGAAGACTCTTTGCTTTGATCTTTGTTGGAAGTTGTGGATGGAGGTAACAACAGAAGGGTCAAAGGGGCAGAGAAGATCAACACGAGACTTATTCTTGAGAATCTTGACATCAAGCCTCTAACCTAGTTTTGGGCTTCAACATCTCAGGAAATGAGAGGGATCAAGTTCAATGACCTTGTATTCAGATTGAACTCCCTTATTGAGTGACAGTATTAGATCATCCTCGTCGGTTTATGTACATTTTATCCTTTTTTTCCTCTTAAAATTCAGGGTACTGATTGAAAAAAAAATGTAAAAGTCTTCGGAGTTCACGATACTAAACTTCTAATGATCAGAGATCCAAATATCAATCCACAACCATTTGAAGCTAATTTGAGTGTTTTACCAACCCCCATCGCATTATGAAACATGTCTCTAACATTGACTTCTACAATTGGTTTTTTCTCTTTCTTCTTTTCCTTTTAACTGACAAAAGGAACTCAATAAATCTCAATCGGAAAGTTTGCCCAATTCAACAGACTCCCATTGTAATTAGCAACATACTCAGTCGATTCATATTTTAACTAAAAAGACCATGATAGGTACTAGACTGAATAAAAATCTACCATATCTCTTTTTGTTTTCCAAACTTTTATTTTACTTTTTTAATTCTTTTTTATTATTATAGTGCATTACATATTAGGCGGGTTAGAAAAATTCTAAGAAATCACTGGACGTAATGCTCTTACTAGGGTGAATACATAAGGCTCATCTCTTACATACAATATTACAATTAATGAAAAACGCAGCAAAAGACCGATCCAATTTGAAAAATGAACTAAATTGGGGAAACCCAAACTTTAATTTCTGGAATAGGAATTCTGTCAAACACCCACCATTCAATCATCCACCTATTGGACGAAATTTAGGTCACCCCAAAGGACCCAAATCAAAATTAACTCAAAATTTCAACTATTAAATGTCAACCAAACTGAGACTGGTAAATTTGAATGATTAATTTTTCATTGTAAAGCAAGCTGAATTTTGAATCCTAATCCAAAATTTGTGCACAAAAGTTCAGTCCTAAGAATTTAAGATTAAAATACAAATGTAATGTGAAGTGTTTAACAAGCTTCAATCGAAGCAACACGTTCAAACAGATCTAGGGTTTATAACAGTAGATAGAATTTTCATCTTTTGTTATGTGTAATTAACTGATTATGGGTTGGGATAAAAAAGCAATAAGAAAACAAGAATAACAAAAAGGTAATACCTTGCAGTGTTAGAAACGAAGAAGAAGCTATAGACATGGGGAGTGAAGGTTCTTCTTCAATTTTTGTGATGAAGCAAGAAGAACTTTTTTCTTCTGATGTGTGAGAGATTAGGGTTTCGAGCTTATAATAATTCTCTGAATGCAGAGGTTGTGAGAGACAACTTGGCTGACGCCTAAACCAACTCTCTTCAGAAAATAAAATTTCGCTAAGATGGGCCCACTAATATACGCCGTTTACAAGATAGGAATCATAGGACGTCTAAATTGCTTGTCCGTATGGGTCAAGCTCGACGTGGGCTGTTGACTTACTGTTAGCATTTTTTATCTTTTTTCCTATTAATAGATCATTTATTCTTACACCCTATTTACACTGCTTTATGGATCTCATGTGGAGATGATGCAAGGCTTAATTTTGATTTATATGATAAGAAAATCATCCTAAAAAAATTAGCTCTTGCATTAATTCCACCCAACTAGGGGTGTCAACGGGACGGTTCCGGATCGGAACCTAAAGGTTCCAGATCCGGTCCCGTTAACATAAAGCGGTTCCAGATCCTTTCAGTTCCGGTATCGGAACCTCAATTGGTGGTTCCGGATCCGGTACCACTAGGATCCGCGGGTACTCGATACCCGTTTTTAATTATTATTTTTTAATTTTTTTCACATAAAACCTATTTGTATTTTCGTATTTTATTTAATTATAAAATTTATTTAATTATGAAATTTCTTATATAATAGTGATTGGTTTCTTTTTTTAATTAAAAAAGTTAAAAAATTTTTAAAAATTATTATATAATAGTAAATTAAACTATAAAATTATAAAATTTATATGGAACGGTACCCGTTGGGTAGATCCGAAATTAAACGGATCCAAAGCGGGTAGATCCGAAATGGATCCTAAATTTATCAGATCCACAAAATGAGGTCCTGGAACCACAAAAAACGATTCCAGTACCGGTTCGGTTCCGGGTACTTTGGTACCCATTGACACCCCTACACCCAACTCCACTAGTAAGTGTAAGCAATAATAAGATGGATTAAAAACAAAGCCTAAAGAAATGAAGTGGATGGGATGTTTGGAATATTCCAAAAAGGCACAGAAGTACTTGAAATACAGTTTCGATCAGGTAATTTTGGGCTTAAATGAAAAAGCGGCATTAGGATAGTAGAGATGAGAGTTCTTGCACGCGTTCCTTACCCTAGGGTAGATAAACCTTAACACTATAAAGATATATATGACTAACTTTGGATCAACCCCATAGTTTAGTGTCAGTCCACCCCGATGATGCGGCGAACTGCATTTAAAACATGGGTTAATTTAGACTAGGTATAATCCTGTGCCTCCGGTAAAAGGTCATACTGTGTTTTTCTCTTCACACGCATTACGCGCGTGTGATTCGTAAAATAGTTGTTCCTACACGCACTTCGCACGTGTATTTTAGATGTCCAAACGCGCTACGCGCACTTCACGCGAATCCCCACC
This sequence comes from Macleaya cordata, assembly GCA_002174775.1. Taxonomy (NCBI): domain Eukaryota; kingdom Viridiplantae; phylum Streptophyta; class Magnoliopsida; order Ranunculales; family Papaveraceae; genus Macleaya; species Macleaya cordata. The sequence goes on along the minus strand of MVGT01003937.1, from coordinate 37,299 downwards.
ACCACTACGGGATCCACTTCATGCGACTCAAAAAAAGGGTATTCCAGTTATTTAGCTCTTCATTTAAGTGGAATAAAGATTGTGGGTCAAGAACACCCTATCATGTTATTGGTTGAGAATCAAACATAACCCAAACCGTTGATGAGGAATAAAAAAAGATACCTTCATATGTTTTAGCTGTTGATGGCTATACAAAAAAAAGATACCGTCCTGTTTTAATATATAGATTCTTATGGGGTAAATTTTTTCTTTTTCTGGAGTTTTTTTAAGGTTAGTTTTAACTTTTAATACACCTCCAAAATTATGCTATTCACTTCATTTGTGTGGTGAATTACATAGGGTGAGTCCCATAATGCATGGGGTGAATTTTTTTTCTTCAAATTTTAGAGAGATATATTTAAAAAGACCATGACATAAAGAGGGAGAGCCAATAACCACCTGCTATAGTGGTTGGCATCTCTCCTTTGAACTTGAAGGTCATGGGTTCAAAACTCTTCGGTTGTGGTATTACCATTAAGTATAGACCCATATAACTTATTATGTATATATGTAGGTATTTCTAAATAAAAGAAGTTGTTGCGTGCATCCATTCGTAGTGCCCTCTGCTATGTCAGTCTGTTAATGACTACCTCTGTTAAAGATGAAGTTACACTTCTTATAGTGTATTTAAACCTTGTTGTAACTTGGGCAATAGTCCCTCATTTGAAAAAATGCACAAAAGAGGGAGAGAGAGTAGAAGACGGTGGCTTTGATGCATTCATGCATGCTCCTCTTCACCTTTGAATCTTGATGAAATATGAAACCTAGAGAATCCACTTGAGACGAAACCAGTGCTATGTAAAAAAGATCCTTACTCAACTTTGATTACAAAAATATTTTGTCTGAATTATCATTATTTATTTATTATTAACCTTTTGGCAAACTACGGACCAAGTTGATTTTTAATTAAGGCTAAAAAAATCGGGCTGAAAGTTCCCCGCAAAGACACTGCCAAATCACTATTGAAGAAAAGATGATCCACATATTCTAACGATGGAGCGGAGCAACAAATACATCGACATAAGCTCAACTAATACGATATCGACCTCTGAATTGAAGACTGATCCACACAGGAACAACAAATACACTCAAATTTATTTATTTATTTTTTGATCGGTGGATTTATATATAAGAATGCTTTTTTGAAATACTAGACCATGCCAATTTAATGGCAAAATCAATAATTAAATCGATTTTTCATAATTAAATGATAGGATTACAAGTTTTACAATGATTGATTTTTTATAAGAATATTATCTCTACCGTGTAGGTCATTTTCACGGTAAATCAACATTTGATTCATAGATCTTCATGTTGTCTCACAATCTATTGTAGATTGTAATCAAGTGCAGTTAAACTTCAATAAATTAATAAGGTCGAGACCAACAAAATCTATTAATTAATAGGAGTTTTAATTTATGGAGTAATATTTTCACTTTTAGACTTAAGTTGGGACTAATAAAATGTATTAATTTAACGAAATTATTATTTTATCAAGGTTCTACTGTATAGCGATGTAAGCGGGGATCCTTTATCATTATAAAGATTAATTAATATGAAGTAACAGAAAAATTGATATTTCACTCACACAAGCACAACCATACAAAAAAAAATTGATATTTCACTCACACAAGCACAAACATACAACTCTAACTCAAAAAGATGAAAATGAAAACATTAAGCAGAAGGCCCTTCTTCTATTACAACTACTATTGCTTCTACTATTTGAAGGCCAATAAGAATGAAACCAGATTAAACAGGAGCTGTTCCTTCTTCATTTTCTTCCTCATTCTCTCCTGACATCTCTTCCAGTGATTTTCCCTTGGACTCTGGTACCAAGAAAGTGAATAACATCCCTAAGAGGTTGATTACACCAAGTACTATAAGTGAATTCCTCACTCCGATACCCGCCGGATAACCCGCATCAGCCTTCTTCTTATCCTGGTTTTGAGCTAAATATAAGAACCCAAATGCACCAATAATTGCACCAGCCTTCCCGGAAGCCGCTGAAATACCATGACAAGTAGATCTTAATCTAGCAGGAAAGATCTCTGCCGGCACAACAAATGTAGTAGCGTTCGGTCCAAAGTTTGCGAAGAAGAATGTGAAAGCATACATCACAACGAACCATATTCTGTTCTTATGTAGAGACCAATGGTGGTAAGGAATTGCTATGGCAAACATGAAAACTGTCATGAAGAAGAAACCCATCAATTGAATTGCAAATCTCCCCATATGATCGATAAATGCCACTGTAAACCAGTACCCAGGAACAGTACTGCAAAGAGCAATTAGGGTTTGAGCCCTTGCAATGAAATAAACCTCTTCAAGTGCATTCATGGTGGGTGCAGGAGGAATCCATCCAATTGCACTAAAAATATCCTTCTGAAACAAATTCTGACTGTAAAATGCAATATCAAGCAAGAACCAAGTACTAGTTGTTCCAAGCAAATGAAGCCCATGTCGACGAAGAAACTCCTTCGAAAACAAACCAAAAGACTTAGATTTATCTTCTGATAATTTCTCAACCTTCTCTTCTTCAGCTTCAATTTCAACCTGTAAAACTTTCGACATATCGGTAGCTGCTTGCTTAGCATTCTTTGCTACAAGAGCGGTATAACGAGCAGTTTCCGGCATTTTCATACGCCAATAGTAAGTTAATGCAGCTGGGAATGCACCAAATATCAGAATTATACGCCAAACATAATCAGCTTGAGGAACAGTTGAACCAACTGGATCAACTGAGTATATTGGAGCTTTATAAACTGACTTAAACGTTGCCGAAACTATAATTGCAAACACCCCACCCGCCAAAATTCCGAAACCTTGCATAGCAAAAACGGCTGCGATGAACGCTCCACGGGTTTTCTTGTTTGCATACTCAGACATGATAGTTGCAGATAATGGGTAGTCGCCACCGATACCGAAACCAAGCCAAAATCGCCAAAAACAAAGAGTGACCATAACAGCTTTTGGGCTGTGACCGAAGGAAAGACCAGAAGCAAATGAGGCGAATACCATTAACATGAGAGTCATACCATAAACACGTTTACGACCCATTTTGTCACCGAGCCAGCCGAAGAAGAGTTGCCCGGCGAGAGTACCGAATAGGGCAACACCGTTAACGGCGCTTGATATGCTTGGTGGTAAAGAACCGGGTTTTGATGAACCGTCGACGTGGTAATATATGCGGCCGAGTAATTTGGTGACAAGTGAGATGCAGAAGAGATCATAAGCATCAGTGAAGAAACCCATACCAGCAATTACAATTGCAGTGAAATGGTACCATTGTGTTTTTGCTGCATCTAATGCTGTAAGAACCTCTAATTGTTCTTTTGCCATGGCTGCTTATTCTACCTTTTAAGTAGTTCTAGATCTATTGTTTCTACTGCTCGATTGCCAAAAACAGCTAGAAAGATAGTCTGCAATAGAGATAATTAAACAAAAAAGGATTTGTTAATAAGAATTCTTGATCACAAATTAAGAAACAGAAATCATTTACAAATTAATTACACTATTTTGTGAGTGTGAATCGTGTGATTTTTGTTCACCCTTACTATATTTTCACCAATTGACGGGTGAACTAAATCACAATCTTGTGGGGTGGACCTACAAAAATTAGGAAATTAGATCCAATTATAATTGGACACGTGGTAGAATTATACAACATCCCAAAATAGAGAATCCCACTTTTGAGATGGGAAAAGTCTGTGATGTGATTCACCGTAGAAACTTAACATGTTTTACGTAACATCCCAACAAAAAAAAAAAAATTAGCTTTTA